>JASVEL010008377.1:0-87752 GCA_032618575.1 Nicotiana noctiflora | reverse complement strand
TATATATATATAAGCTCAATAGAAAAGAAGACACGGCTATCTTGAACACTCAATGCATAATGATCGATAACAAACAAGATGTCAGATCTCGGATCAGGGAAGACTCGCATGGCGCTACGGAGACCCCGTATCGAATTTTGTGCACGGTTCTGCCCAGGATTCGGTCGGCCTGACCCGTAAAATAGTGCACGGCCACCACGCCCACAGGGCGGCATGGCGATATGTGCGGATGCATATCACAATACTACCAAGGTCATACGACCATAATTATACTGTTGATGCATTCAGTCCAACCCGTTAAGAATAATGAGACTGATGGTTCACTGGACCAGCTAACACATGTATGTGTGAATTGTGAGATTCAAGAAACTTTCGGACAAATATGCACAACGCAGGAAAAATCTATAACAAAAGGCATAATTTTCGCGACTAATCAAGTATCACATCAGGTATCCATAATAGCTAAGTTTGATATTCCATGCAAGTCTAATCACAAGTAAAATATCACTTAATGCATCTAAACAGGCAAGAACAACTCAAATATAATTACAATATGGTGTGAGTCTAAGTTTATTCGGACATAATCAAGAATCTAGCATACACACGAACACTTGTAACATCGTACGTGCATAGCTCCGATAACACGTAGCACATAACAAATATAAGCACCTATGAGATAAATTTCCTCTTACAAGGTTAGACAGGAGACTTACTTCGCTCCAAAATTCGATAAGTGGATCTAAGGAGCCTCTAACACCTCAAAGGCTAAAACCAATGTCAAACAATTCGAAACTAGTCAAAGAACATATAAACTAATCAATATATACTCAAAAACTTGTAATTAACAATTAGAAAAAAAAAATCAATTTCACACGAAAAGTCAATCTTGGGCCGCACCTCTCTATTTTGAAAATTACCGAAAATAAATATTATCCATAACTTATATATTTTATATCCAGAAATCATCCAATTTTGTCCTTGAATTGGCCCTCCAATCAAGAATTTACAATTTTATCAATTATGGGCCTCAAAACTGCACTTTTTACAATTCAAGTATGGATAAAAATGATAACCAATTGAAATAATCATGGAAAAAAATATTAAATAAAGGTTATATATTTAACCTCTTATTGAGACGAGAACTACGCTGCAAAAATTACCTCAAACGGGGCTCCGGAACTCAAGATATGCTCAAAATACTAAAATATGCTCGCTTTGATAATTTAAAATACTGCCTAGGTAAAGTTTGTTCATCGCCTTCACGGGACACCATCATATTCGCCTAGAGTGATTTTTCACTTTGACCAGTCAACCAAAAATTCCTCCTTCGCATTCGCGAAGAACAAAAGTCGCGCTAGAAATCACCAACCTTTTATGATACGGAAATGAGCATAACTCTCTCATACGACCTCGAAATTCGACGATTCTTGTTACTATGATTCTGTAACTACAATATAGATCAAATGGTTCAATCAGATCACAAATCTCATTTGCTCAATATTTACCCTTTATGCAAAAAAAATGATGCCAAAACATCAAATAAGAGGGCACCATAATCCAAACTCATCCAAAAACCATTAGATACATACAAGTTTGAATCCAAACTAACCAAAACTTGTGAAAAAAAGTCAAAAATCATCATACATACATGTTAATACTTTTAAATTATGAATCCAAACTCGTTAATTCTACTATTTGACCATGGTCAACTCATTTTCTTAAACCTAGATAGGATGCAACTTAAGTATCCCAATCACTCTTAAATATTCTGGATCACGACCAATCACACACATGTAATGAACCTATCCAAGGTTCCGCAACGCCACCCAGAATCCGATAACACTAAAGTCCATTCCAAGTCAAACTTAATAGATTCAAAAACTTTTAAAAATTCAAATTAAACCTCTGGCAATAAGCATCGAATCGCTTCCAGACTATCCAATACTCAACTCAACCATACGCCCAAGTCCGATATTACCACGAACCTATATGAACCTTCAAATTATGATTCTGAGCCTGTTTACTCAAAAATCAAACCTTGGTCAACTTTTCCAACTTAAAGCTTCTGAATTACAATTATTCTTCAAATCAACTTCAAGCTTCTCGAAAATCAAAACCGACTGCACGTGCAAGTTGATATACACATAGTAAAGATACTCATGGTCTCAAACTGCCGAATGACATAGTAGGGCTCTAAATGACCGTTTAGACCGTTACATAATGAATTTTTTCACTTTCCTCCCAGTTAACCTAGTTAGTAATCTTTCAGTAGTAATGAATTAGAAGTAGATTTAGACATTCTGTTTTGGATTAACAGTAAATTTGATATGCTACCTCCCTTTACCGTTGCTTTGACTTCGAAGATGAATATTGGACATGTCTTTTTCATAACTAAACACGAAATGACTTTCAAATAAATAAGCATTTCTCTATTCTAATTCTTGAAAGAATTAGGATCATACTGAAGGTCTAAAAAGTAATAGAGATAAAATACTTAGGCGGATTCAGAATTTGACGAGGATGAGTGCACCTATTTTGAACATAAAAGTTGATGCTAGCAGTAATATAACTGCAAGGGTATATGTGAGTTAATCGGTTTGAAAGATTTTGAATTAAAGCAGCTCGATTTATTCTTTTTTTGTTCCTTGGTATATGGTTCAAATTTTTTATTTTTCCTTTTCTTAATTAGGACAGAGAATGTTCGAGATTAACCCATCAAAAGTATTAAGAAAAGGAGAATCTTCAATTTCCCTTAGCCAACATGATTAAGAACTTCAAACCTATGGAACTTCATTGCTTTAATTAGTTCCTATTCCAACGTAGGGGCTGCTTCATTTGCTAAATATATGTTATTATGGGAAAAAATTTCAAATAATATGGCTAGTGCACCTTTCAAGCTTTCGTATACAATTTTATATTCTTTAACCGTTTTTGATATATATATATATATATATCAACCCAAAATACATCAAGTTCGAGGAGAGGGTGGGAGGAGGATGGGTGCATGTATGCACCACAAGCTCCAACCTAGATCCACACTGATAAATCATGCAACAACATTATGTTCGTCAATCTCTTTTAAAAGGTAATATTTAGAATTCAGATCAACTTGTATATAACTGGACTATTTCACTGCTATGCGATTATTTCCCACCAGAGCGTGTGTTGGATCACTTTGTCCATCAATTCTTTAAAAGGCTCGCAATTTTTTTACTTTGTCAAGCTATTTAAACTATACTTTTAAATATAGGACAAAAAGTGGCTGTACCATGTAATTCATCATATTTAAATAAGGTCAAACTGACCCAAAGATTATTATCTCAAGAAAACATCAACTCTCTTTTAGAAAGAAATCCAATAACATAATTTTTTCCGTACAGTAGAATTGTTTTGAGAAACTAAAATTTAAAATCAAAATCAAACCAACACATTGGCTTAGTCAAGTAAGTCTTGTGTTGATAACTCATGAAGTGCTCCCTTAAGATAAAAGAAAAGAATGAATGAAAATGAAGCTAGGTGTGCGATTGAAATTATAGTAACTACTTTGATTCGATCTTATATACGAAAGAATCTATTAAATATGTACGTATATTTAATTTCAAACACAACAATTCAAATGATCAATGGGTTAAGGGACTACCCATGTAATTCAAATTGTGAATCTATCAAATGTCTTGAATTATTTCACTTAGTTGAATTTCGAGGACGTGACCTTGATAAGAAAGTTTGGAGGTCTAGTATCAGGATTGTAGGATAGGGGTTTCTAGAGTTTTTCGTACTTCTTTCCCAGGGTTGGGTGGAGCTTGGTAGGGCTCTCCATATATGATTTGTTTATTAGAGTGTGTCCCACTTATGGTAGTTATTTATGGTAGTTACTGTTTGATGTTATTGCATGCCATTTTATTTATGGTTTTATGTTTAGAGAATTATTTATGCGATTTCCGTTGGAGTTACTAATGCTCTTTTGTTCTTATTTTTGTTTTTCTTTTCCTTCCCTGAGCCGAGGGTCAATTGGAAACAGTCTCTCTGCCCTTTTGGGTAAGAGTTAGGTCTGTCTACATATTACCCTCCCCAGATCCCACTTTGTGAGATTATATTGGATAATTGTTGTTGTTAATTGTTTTACTTTTATATATATATATATACTGTAATAATAATAATTTATTCTCACTTTATGCATGTCTCTCTCTCCCACCCATATCAGTTTTTCATAGCGTATGCACCGCCATTTGCGACATTATAACAATAAAAAACCAACTCTTTCAATTTCGTACAAACGATCTACCTTTGACATAAGCCTCTTTGACCGTGGCTTTGTGATTGTCAATGGTGCTGGTGAGAGACAACCTTATACCTAATTCACCATAAAGGAAACATACTCACCCCAAAAGTCGGCGCTATCTTCAAACTGATTAAGACAAACAACCCTGTGCCTTTTCCTTTAACTAGGCATCTAATATTTTCCTTTTACTTTTTTTTTTCTCGTCATTTTGAAATTAATCCATAAAATTGTCTAGAGGTTTTTACTTGATAAGGTGAGAATTTCAAACACGATTTCTTATGGTGAATCCTCCACCACACAACGAAGGGGGCCAGGAAAGTTACAGGCCAATTTTTTTTTTTTAATTTCTAAATAGGGTGCCCGAGATACTTTATCTTCTCATGTCGTTGTTACTATTCTCGTTAGGTCGAAGTATTTGGCCTTTACATAAGAATTGGACCATAACTAACGGCGGTCGGGTACGTTAAGTTTCCACTATACGCGGGTTCCGGGAAAGGATCGGACGATAAGGGTCTATTGTATACAGTTTTACCATGTATTTCTGCAAGGGGCTGTTTCCATGGCTTGATGAACTCGTGACCTCCTGATCACATGGCAGCAACTTTACCAGTTACGTCGAGGCTCATCTTCAGTTAAACCATATCTATGCAGAATTAATCTGTAATTATTTCTTGCCCGTTTAATTAATACACGTGATAATTTTGTTGATAGGCCTTGATTTATAGTAAGAGCGGCATAAATAGTTGTACGTGGTGCCGGTCTCTAGAACCTTTTGAGATGATGAATTTATGTGATGCGAATAAGGCTGCTTATCGGGCGGAAGAGCGATTATTTGGAACTCTTTGGCTTATCGGTTATTGATTTTTTAAATGTATTAATCCGCCACGCTAGCGATATCGGACGGATTAGTATCAATTTAGCTCTTCTCGGACGGTTATCGGACGGTTTATCGGTCTAATTCAATCAATGGTAAAATAAAATTTAGTCTATGTATATTTAAATAGGTGGTCGACGTACTAAGAGGGACGAAGCAGAAGAGGCACCGTGATGGGCAAATCATCTGTCTAGAATCTTATTTATGTTTATGCACATTGGCCTTATTCCATGTGAAGATTTCCATTTGGCCGTTGTTAAAATAAATATTCGTCATGCTTTGAATTCTAGGATGCCTTAAAACCTAGGCAACCTTGATGAAGCAGTGGTGTAACTGGTGTTGTTATATTGTTTTAGATAGTAAATTCTATCTTTTCACTACAACAATTATGGTCTAACGCCGCACTAGTTTTAGACAACGCCTAAAAAGTGTGGCCAAAAATATATTTGGGCACACTTTTCAGGGGTGGCCTTTGTATGGAGCTTTTGGGTACGAAAAATTTGGCTACGCTTGTAAATGAGAATATTTATATTGTCTATCAACGTTGTCCAAAAGAGTGTGGACGCACAATTTAATTATGTGACATTGACAATTGAACATGAACTAAAGATTGCAAGAAATCAATCTACGACCACACTTATTTATTAACTTTGTAATAAATGATGCTAAAAATTAAATTTCTTGATATTTTTAAAATAAACATCGTAAATATGAAACAATTAATGAAAACTATCTTAGATTTTTTGTGACTTTTGATTTAAGTATCACAATATCAGTTAAAATTAACCACCTTTATAACTACGTTGTAACGACTCAGTCCGTCATTTTGAACTCTAGCACACTTTTCCTTGATTTGAAGCTTTTGTAGGCTCACTTGTTATTCTATAACTTGCAGATATTAACGGTCTGGTCGGTCGTATTGAGTATTATAGTCATGTTTCTCCTATTTGACGCTTTACATATATGTACTTGTCAATATATGACTTGTCGGGCGGTTGGTTTGGTTTTGGGAAGTTTTGGATTGAGTCCCGAGGTTGGAAACTTAAGTTGTGAAGGTTGAACAGAGTTTGATTTTGGCGTAGACGATCCTAGATTGGTATTTTGAGAGTTCTAATAGGTCCCTGTGGTGATTTTAGACTTAGGAATATGTCCATATTTGGATTTGGAGCTTCCTAAGTTGATTTAGTTATATTTGGCAAAAGTTAAAAATTGAAGGATTGGAAGGTTCACAGGTTTGATCGGGAGTGGAATCTAATTATACCAAGTTCCAATTGTTGTTTCAGAAGTTAAAATAGATTTTTGTGTCTTTTGGGACTTGCATGCAAAATATGAGATAATTCTGAATTGTATAGGCAAGTTCGGGTAAGTTTTGAATTAGAAATTTGAATTAGTTCATTAAGTTGGCTTGAGGTCTGATTCATGGTTTTGATGTGATTTTGTATGATTTGAGGCCTTGAGTAGGTTCGTATTGTATTTTAGAACTTGTTGGTATGATTGGATGTTTGGAGTCCTCGGTGTGTTTTGCATGGATTTCAAATCATGTTGGATTGAGATGACATTATCGTAGTTGCTAAGTTCTGGTGTTTTCGCATCTGCACAATTTAAGTTGCAGATGCATTGCCGCAAAAATGGCTTGTGTTGAGCAGAAGCGGTAATAGACTCGAGGCAGGGGAAGTCTGCAGACGTAGATATTTTTCGCAAAAGCAGATGCGCTTCAGCAATGTGGAGACCTCAAAAGCGGAAGGTCGATAAGTAAGTGACTTTCGTATCTGTGATATTTTTTTGTAGATGCGGCACCATAGAAGTGGAATTTGGCTCCGCAAATGCGGAATTGCTGGGCAGATTATATATTTCAAGGGGTTTGGTCATTTTTCATTATTTGGAGTTGTGACTCCGCTAGAGCCAATATTTGGAGGGATTTTCACTACAATTGAAGGGGTAAGTAAGCTTTACTTGATTTGATGTTAGAAATTGATTTTCAGTGGATTATTACGCCTCGTTTATGTGATTCTAAATGAGAAATTGAGAGTTTTAACTATAGCATTTGGAGAGTGAAATTTGGTGATTTGTGGTCGATATGAGGTTGAGTTTCGATGAAATAGACATATCTGGACTCGTATTGGAGTTGTATGGTTCTGGGGTGCGAGCCTATGATTGACTTTTGAGTTGACTTTGTACATTTGAATTAAGATCACACCTTTATTGTTTGAGATTGTCTCCTTGACACTTTTTGATATTATTAAGTTATTTTGGCTTGATTCGTGCCCATAACATTTCCCAAACAAAAACATCAATGTCACCATAACACATTGTCCACGGCTCAACAACAATATGTACAAGAATCTCAATAACAACGGAAAATAACTCAAAGAAGAAGGATACTCCATAAAATAATAATTTCAAATAAAACAGAGTTAATAGTTCCCAATAACTTCAGCTTCAATTACTTGCTTATGAATAAACTTAACAATGAAAAGTATGAGGTGTATTAGCAACCTCAAATAAATACACATAAGAGCAACTTGACATTGAAAGATAGAATATTTGCTAACAACTTCAATTAAAGCAAGTAAGAATAAACTTGACAATAGAATATAGAACATGAAATGACAAATTCAACTAAAGCATATAAGAAGAAACTCGACAGTGGAGTATAGAACATGTAATGAAAAATTCAATTTAATGCATGTAAGAAGCCTAAGAGTCTCATTTGGTCAATTTTCACATATAAGGCTGTGTACATACTCTTTGCCTCGTGTACAGGTGATTCCACATAATCCATATAGTGCAATTAAACCAATCCTACGCATATAGTGCATATAGGACTCCTTATATGCGAGTTGGGGGTCTTGGGCCGAAATAACCTTGTCCCGAACGAAGTAGGATAGAAATCACTCCACCAGCGCCCAGCTCAGCGCTAGGCGCTATCCCTAGTGTTGGTAAATTGGAGACACTGCCTATGGCGCCACAGGTAGCGCTAGGCACTGCCTGTGGTGCTGGAAATTCCATTTTTTGCCTTTTCGTCCGTTTCATCTCTAATCACGCACATTCGCCCCCAATTGCTTCCGGATCATTCCTACACATAAAAACACCTCAAATTAATATAAGTCAACACATTTTACATACTAAATCCGCGAATAAAAAGTAAAATTTGAGGATATATATATATATATATATATATATATATATATATATATATATATATATATATATATATATATATATACACCTTTAAGCTAAACATCGACACCTTATACTTGGACTCTTGCTCCTCCTCGAGTAATGACTATCAAATAAACCCCAAACTACGTGCAAGTCTCAACTATACAGGAGCAACTCAACTTTTAACCATACACTCTACCCTTTACTATGATTGGTAGCAACAATTAAACTGTTGCATATGCAATCACTTACGCTTCCATTTACTTATGCCATTCTTTACATAGTCACAACAAAGACAACGTGCTCATAACAATTCTAGCCTCAAAAGACGACTAAATATATATCACAATGCACCCATGGCTTGAACGCCCAACATCACAGAGAAGTCTAATAATGTTATATGTCCCTTTTGAACCATGTGCCCTCAAAACAAGAACAAGAAAGTAAGTTGAATCCACACATTTGAATCTCATTATAAAATATTATTCAAGGACTCGCATATATCATAGAAAATCTCTCACTCTCAAAAAGAAATCACATGCATGCAAAAAGTACCATATGCCTGCCCATAATGTAAATCTCCACTAATGTAGGCTCACTCGATCTAAAATCAATTAGAACTTTATGTGGTTGTACTGTGGGGTAAGGGACTGTTAGGATATATTTAGGATTAGTGGTTCACCCTCAAAAGAACTTTAGTACATCACATTATAAACTTTAAGAGCAATTACTTAAATCCACTTCAATTTTATAAACAAGATCATTCCCCAAAATTATTTCCTCTTTTTTAAGCACTACTTTAATTTACACCCTATAGCAAGAATAAGACAACAATTTATTCATTTTAATTTTTCCTTCTCTTTTTTTTCCCGATTTTTTCTTTTTTTTTCTTTCAACTATTCTTTTTCCTTTTTCAATTTTTTTGCTAGTGGTGTATTTTTTTTTTTTGCAAAATAAGTGCACCTTTCTTCTTCCAATGGTTCCCCTTAAAAGTCACCCCACATTTACTCCTTACTTCTTCTAGCGCTCATTTCACAATTAAAGTGTCATAAGAGGTAATAGGATCAAAATAATGTCAATTAAGAACAAAAGCGTATACGCTCGAAATATAGGTGCCAATTATAAGTGTATCGGCTCAAAAGGGTTTACTAAGATTTAATTTTTGTTTGTGATAAGCAATTTAGCTCAAAAAGATCAAATAAGGCCTAAAATCACTTTTCAAACCGAGCATCGCCTAAAATTCTGCCTCAACTCAAATACCGGGCAAGTTCTAGGCTCGATCACAATAACATGGACTACACAAACCTCACTTCACACATGACACATGACTCACTAAGGATGATCTTGTTCCGACTCTCAAACAATGCAAGTATTCATGGCACTACAAGATATTAATCATTAAGCACAAAGTGAATATAAGTCAAGAAAAAGAGAAATAGACATCAAAAAATATGCTATCCAATTTCATCAAGGCATCATGAACAATTTCAAAACATTAGAAAGATATTTCACACGCCAAAGCTTAAATATGCTACTATCAAATAAATCAAAGGAGCCTAAGTTCATCAATCTTCCTTCTTTTATTATCTAAAGTCCTAATCTATTCTAAAAAATAAAAAAAGACTACTTGGTTCAAACTACATCTCATGGAAAAGAATCGATGCACAAAGAAAAACCACGGGGGATTATTGCTGCCTAAACAAAATATAATTTTTGGTTTTTTATTATTATTTTGTTACCCCCACCCACCCACCCCCTTTCTTATTGGACCGTAATCCCTCAAGAAAGCTGTCCACAAAATTCATCCTCGGGAAAAGTCCAATTTTCTCGATTTCCCCTCTTTTTATAAAACAAAAATTACCACACTAAGAACGAGTACTATAACTAAGCAAAGATAGCACAGAAAATCACCCAGACAATCCTCACCCCACACTTAAAATATGCATTATCCTCAATGCACGCTGTAAATAACAAGAGGATATAAGAGACTCTTTGGTAGGCCGAAGGCCGAAGAATTAGTAGCTCACGGGATATTCAGACTTCTCCCATGTATAATCTCTTGTGCAGGTACCTCACACTTAGTTTCAACCACATGCTCGCTTTTGCACATTCCTATTCACTTTGACTCCATGCTCGTACTCCTACAAAATACAAAAACAACACTACAAATAATAACATAATAAAAAAATAAGCAAGAGTAAAAATAAAAAATAAAATTGGGTTGCCTCTCAACAAGCGCTTGATTTAACGTCGCGGCACGACACAATCACTTTCACCACTTTTCCTTCCACTTTGAAGATATGAATTGCGCCCCCCCAATTTTGCATCAATGTTTCTGTCACATTCCTGTGGCGGTGTTGTAAAAATAAAGGAACCAAGCAATAGATATCGCATCTTGCACTTCTTGGACCTTAAGTGAGGAATGTCGTTTTGCCTTCTTGGTATGACAAATTTCAGAATATAAACACTTTGTTCCTCATTCATTGACTCCTCCATATGCTCGACTGGATCAATTCCCATATCAGCAACCAAACACAATGTTGAAAAGTGTTTAAAATGAGGTCCAATACGCTCCAACTCCAAAACTGCATTATTTTTTACATCCTCAATTTTGTACTTTTTGTCAACCTTGGCATCATTAATAATATTTTGGTCGAATAGTTGAAGTTCCTTATACAAGCTGGCCAGTATCCACAAAAATTGGTTGTAGGGTGTCAGACGCCTCAACCTTTTTATTCAATTAATCCTGTAGATCATGGATATCTAAGCCAAATTGGTCTATCTCTTGCCTAAGCTCAGTTCTTCCTTCTATTAGTTTTTTTTCATACTTGACCATCACGTAGAAACTCATGAGATTTTATCAGTTGAGCTTGTTTCTCTTGCCAAAATTGGCTCAATGTATCTACTTATTCTAAATTATCTTCTTGTGGGAACTCGCTCTCTTTAGCCACTTCTTCTGCCTCATCCTTCATTCTCATGATTGTTGCACTAATTCTTCGTATAGCCTTTTGATTTTCATCTTATTGCTCGGCTACTTTCCTTATTATCATGTCCTGTTGCTCAGCTACTTGCCTCATCATGTCCATAATATGAGCCACGCTTTCCATATCCTTCACTCCATTGCTCTAATCAAACTCATAAATATTATTAGAAACATTATAATAATAACTCTGAGAAGGATAATAAGAATTAGGACAATCATCCCAATGGCCACCTTGACAACCACACACATTACAAAAATTCTACATATCATATTGAGATGCATAATTTTTTCCTAAGTGTAGTCCTCCATAATATGGACAAGTATCGCCATAATAAGATAATCAATATTCGACCAATTATAATTTCAAGACGCCATGTCAACAAAGATAATAAAATATTAAACTAAGTTTAAAAAAAGCTTGAATAGGCAAAAGGTAAAATCCAATATAGTAGAATAGTCAATTTCTAAGTCCCCGGGAACACTGCCAAAAACTATTTCTCTGAAACGCACATGCAAGTATACGTGGTTGACAAGTAATATAGAATTGTAAGTCTAGATATCGTACCTACAGGGACTTGTAATTAACTATCAACTTAATTAAATCAAACAATTAATCTATTCAAGAGAACATTCACATATGAAGATTTAACCAAAATTAATTTAGAGTAAAAAATTAAGAGATTAAAGAAAATAAGTTGGCGAATTATAGAGACGAATTTAATGTGAGCGAATATTCTAGACCTTTGGGTTAGCTAACGATCCCATTGAGTTTTATACCTAAATTTTCTTATTAATTTTCAAGTTTATTGATTGGTGGGGTTAATATTGCTCGTAGCCTTCTCCCGAAGTACAAGCCGTTAGTTCAAGCTAACCTAACACCTATATTCCTAGAATTAACAAGAATGCATTAATAATTCATGTATAGTAGCCAAGCAAGGCGATTAGGTATATTCCTATCATAATCGCAAATTCATTTCCCTCAGAGTTAAGATCTTGCTTTACTCAATCTTATATGCAATCTAGAATTCCCTCTCCCAAGTCCAATCCTAGATTCGTAGATAGTACTTAATTGGTGATCAAGCAATCAAATAATTAAGCGCAAGATTGAATAAATAAACAAATATGATAAAGTAATAAGAACAATTCAAGCTTCAAACCACAACATTCATGTAGCACCCAAAACTCTAGAACTAAGAAACTATGAAACTAAAGGAGGAGAGGAGAAACAAAACTAGTTAGAAGCCTCCTGCAAGCATGGTGTGTGTTCCTCCACGTGAATTTCCCTTTAAAGTATGTTAGATCCCCTCCAAATTAGGTTTAGGACTCCTTATATACGAGTGGGGAGGGGGTCTTGGTCAGAAGTAACCTTATCCCGGGCGAAATAGGACAGAAATCATGCCACCAGCGCCCATCCAAGCGCTAGGCGTTGTCCCTGGCACTGGAAAATTGGAGACAATGCCTATGGCGCCATAGGAAGCGCTAGGCGCAGGGCGAGGCGCTGGAAATTCCATTTTTTTGTCGTCTGTTTCAGCTCTATTCTCGCACCTTTTGCTCTTAATTGCTCCCGGATCATTCCTACACATAAAAATACCTCAAATTAATATGAATCAACTCATTTTACATACGAAATCCATGAAACAAAAGTAGAACATGAGGCAATATACATATAAATATATATACTTTAAGCTACATCACAGCTTCAACAAAAAGTCATCAAATAGAGATAAGTGCCCATATTTCTATCACAATAACACTATCCCCCCTTATCATTATGTCCTAACAAATCACAATATCCAACATATCGTTCCGCCCTAGCACAAAACATAATATTCAACTACATCACTCCGACCTAACACAAATCACAATATCAAATTGTGTCGCTCTCCCCTTACACAAATCAAACTATCCAGATATGTCGCTTTGCCCTAAAACAAATCACATATCCAACTGTATCACTTCACACTGACACAAATTAAAATATCCAATCATATGCTCCGCCATGACACAAATTAAAATAACAATAGCAGAACAAAAACATCGTGCCAACACCTAAATTATCCGCTCAACATGTTCATATGCGCCACAATAATCATAAAATAGTAATGTCAAATTTCATCAAAATATAAGCTCACAATTAACAAATAGGGGTCACAAGGACAAGACAACAATAAAAATATGGATGGATGTTCAACATGTAAAGCATGACTACGGCTAAGTCAATGGGAAAGATCATGTTCATGTAGCCACATTGATTAAGCATGTTTCACATAAATTATATCTTCAACGTAAGTCATATTAATAGCCTAATATCTTATCCGGTCATAAGCCATAAATCACACCCATGTGTACACTCGTCACCTCTTGTAGACGCCGTTTTTCATACAACACGAATAACAAATAAGGTCAAATCCTAAGGGTATCCCCACACAAGATTAGACAAGATACTTACTTCAAACAAGCCAAATCAATACTCTAAAAAGCCTCTGCCTCTCGAATTGGCCTACGAATGGGTCAAATCTAGTAGAAAATAATTCAATAACATCAAATACGACTGTAGAAATCTATTCCAAGTAATAAAGCTCCGATCTTTATCAATAGTCAAAATGTCAACCAAGGCCCGCCTCCCAAAACCCAATACTAGTTATAAATCCCAACTATCCATTTTAATACAATTTCAACAATATAAGGTTCATCCAAATACGACTCCAACGAGGTTGAAACTCCTATTTTATATTTTAGATTTTTTTTGACAAAACCCTTAATTATTCTCACTTAGATTCACAAATCAATGCCAAATTTAAGGATGGAATCTTGAATAATAATTGAATAGGAATCAAGAAAACCTACCCAATTAAATTAGTGGAAATCGCCTAAATATTGCCTTAATCCGAGCTTTCAAGCTCAAAAAATTATGAAACAAACTCAAAGTGTGAAAAAGAACTTAAAATATCTACCTAGCGATACACTTCGCGAACGCAACTCAAGTCTCGTGTTCACAAAGCACAATCCAACACTAGCTTAAAATTACCCTTCGCGAAAGCGATCTAGCATCTGCGAATGCGATGCATAACGTTCACTAGCATATGCGAATGTGCTGGCCCACCCACGAACGTGAAAAAGCTTGACAATCCTATCTACATTTTTATCCGCAAACGCGATGCCCAGGTCAGAAACGCAAAGGCCAATATCCACCAAACTTCGCGATGTGACACTTGCATCACGAATGCAAAGAGAAACAAAAGACACTCCCAAATAGCTTTCGTGATTGCGAGACTAACTCTGCGATCGCGAGGCACACTAGACATTAGAAAATTCAGCATATCCAAATAAGCCCCAAAAGATCCAAAATCCATTAAAAAAAACACTCCCAAGCCCCTATAGACCTCTTCTTATCATACCAACAATCCCCAAAATATAATAAGGACATGCTCAATGCCTCAAATCACATAATATAATATAAAACCATGAATCACACCTCAATTCAAGCTTAGTGAACTAATCCAAATATTTGAATTTCATACTTGCCCTAAACACGTCTAAACAATTCATAATGGCCCTAAATTTTATACACAAGTCATAAATCACCATATGAATCTTTTCCAAGGGTCGAAATCCAAAGCAAAAATCGATAACCACAAAGTCAACTATGGGTAAAACATATTAACTTCTAAACTTTCAATTGGCCAATTTCCGCCAATTAGACTCAAATAAACCTAGGAACCTCCAAATTCAAATCTAAACATAAGACTAAGTTCAAGATTACCATATGGACCTAACAGAACTATCAAAACCCGATACAAGATCAAATACACAAAAGTCAAACTTGATAAACTCTTTCAACTTACACTTCCAAACTAGGAACTAAGTGTTCCAGTTCAATATAAAATCTTCCTAAAACAAAACCAACTATCCGTACTAGTCACATATTAAAAATTACAAATACGGGGAGCATCAAATGAGAAAATGAGGCTCTAATACATAAAACGACCGGCCGGGCCGTTATATTCTGGCAACTCTATAGAGTAAACAATCCTAATTCAAAACAACTAATAGAGGCGATACTTCATTATTTCAATGTTGCAATTATCATTTGACTTTCCATTTTCAAGGTAGACTAGATTATGTGTAGGATCATAATCCTTCATTACTTGTAAATCTTTGTTTATATTCCCCTCTTATCTTAGGGGGTAATCAAGTAATCATTGGTAGATTCAGGTGCAGCTTCAAGTCTGAAGAATGTTGGAGAAAGATAGAGATTTGCACTTTCGTTTTACAACATATGAGGAAGGGGCCTTGTTCTTAATTCAATGGAAAGGCAAACCTGAAGCGGATGCAACGTGGGAGAAAGGTAATTCATTGTGTCAATTCAAAGATCAAATCGAGGACTACTTGAGATCAACCTCGACGAGGGCATCGAGTTCAACCGGTGGGGGTGGTTTGTTAGCCCCTAACAATGAGACTTGACGAGGTCGGGCATAATTCGTGCCAAGGGCTTGTACATTGCCCCTTGGCATGGGGTGTGAAAATGATGGAAAGCAATGTGCAAGGTTGGGTGTGTGTCTAAGTTGATGTTGGACTTAGGCAGGTCAGCTAAGGTAAGGTTCCTTGAGTGTTGGCAAGGCAGCCTTGGTTCGTGGGCTTCGGCAATGGCAGCTAAGGCATGGCACTTGACAAAGGCATGCGCGGATCAGTGGAATGACTTAATTTATAGCAATTCATGGCTATGAAATTAAGGGCAAGGCAAGGTCCAAGGCAAAGCAAAGGCTGAAGGCAAAAACGTGGGCAAAGAAGCTGGAAAGCTAGTGTGCAAGGCATGTGATGCAAGTGGTGTGCAAGGCATGTGCTTGGAAGTTGAAGACATGTACGAGGCACATGAGAAGTTGACTCTACAAATTAATACAATACCATTTCATGGGAAAGAGTTTGAACCTGAATTCAAACTGAAATGTTAGCTTGTTTATAGGAAAGTCAGGTGCATGGCACATTGTAAAACTGCCCCAACTACCCCCTTTATGTATGTATTTTTGTTTGGTTTTATGGAAAGTAGCATATGTGAGCCATCCAAACTGATTCCTTTGTAATTCTGCGAGATTAATAAAGGTTGGGTGATTTTACCCGTAATTCTATGTGTGTTCTTTAAGGTTGGCTAAAGTCTGAAACTTCTAAGTGTCGGATTGTTGTGTGCGAAAATTAGGCTAAGTAGCAGTGTGATTTGCTACTACTATGTAGTGTCTATCTTTGCAAAAAATTGACCTTGTAACTACTAGTATCAGAGCTTTGGTCGTGATTAGTGGCCATGGCTGGTGGAACATTAGAGTTGCATGATCGTGTGCAGCGACTGGAAGGGCTGGTCGGCGTGACTGATGATCCCTTAGACTTGGCAGATCTAATTACTGAGATTTATCATCTAAAGGATGGCATGGTTGAGTTCCGTGATGATATTCAACAAACTTGTGAGGCTGCGGAAGGCAAAGTTGTATATCTACAAAAAGAGATCGAAACTTTGAATGCTGAAATTACTATTTTTTGACGGGCATTGGTTACTCCAGGCCAAGTGAGTGAAGAACCTTCGAAAGTAAATATCCTTGATCCTAAGGCGTTTGGTAGAGCGCGTAGTGCTAAAGAATTGGAGAATGTTTTGTGGGATATGGAATAGTACTTTGCTACTGCCAAAGTTCCGGATGGAGAGAAGGTTACAATTACAAGCATGTACCTAATGGGGGATGCTAAATTGTGGTAGAGAACTCGCATGGATGATGATGAAAGTGCAGGCAGAGCCAAGATTGATACGTGGGCTAAACTTCGGAAGGAAATGAAGGACCAACTCTTGCCTAGTAATGCATCTTGGCTTGCTTGGGATCGCTTGAAACGTCTAAGGCAAACCAGATCTATTCGTGATTATATTAAGGAATTCACTTCCTTAATGCTGGATATTCAGAACATGTCGTAGGATGATAAATTTCCAAATTTTATTTATGGAATGCAAGCATGGGCGCAGAATGAACTTAGGAGATAGAACATGAAAGATCTCCCAAGTCCGATTGCTGCAGCAGATTCTTTGGTGGATTATCACAGTACCTGTAGTCTTCTGATATTCCTTCTACTTCAAAACCTAAGAAAAGGGTGGAGAAGAAATGGGAATGGAGGAAAGAAGTTCGAAAGGAAGTTTTGGAAAAAGGCAAGAATATTGCTAATGGAAATGCTAGAAATAAAGGCATCGCAAACAAAAAGGGCGATGGTTGCTGGACGTGCGGAGGACCTCATCTTGCCAAGAATTGTCCAAATCGGGAGCGGGTTAATGCTTTGCTTGCTACAGAAAAGAAAGGGGGTGGAGAAGGCCAGGAAATTACTGCTTCCTTGGTGAATCCTTTACAATTACTAAATGTTATCATGTTGGTTAATGCCACAGGCAACGAGAGTAACCCTCATTCTTTGCTGATGCATATCGAAATGAAAATTGGGGACAAGGGTGTGATTGCTATGGTAGATACTAGCGCTACGCACACCTTTGTTTCGTCCAATTTGGTACATAGGTATGGTTTGAGTGTATCTAAGTGTCCCTCTTACTTGAAAATAATGAATGCTAAAGCGCAAGCCAATGTGGGTATGACTTACGACGTTCCCATGTCTTGTAGGAATTGGAAAGGGAAGGTAAATCTGATGGTGATCCCATTAGAGGAGTTTGAGATCATCCTTGGAATTGACTTTCTGTGGAAGCATCATTTCGTCCCAATGCCTCACTTGGACGGAGTGATGATCATGAACAAAATTGCTCCTGGTTTTATTAAAGTTGTTCATCCGTACGGGAAGGAAGAAACTCAAAGTTGGTGGCAACTCGACTAAAGCAGGCAGCTGTGACAAGGAACGTGTGCGACTAAGTCGATAGGCGGCGAGCTGTGGCAATAGTATTGATGTGGAGCAGTGTCAAGGGCAAGGCTGGGCGCAATGCCAGCCTTGACACAAAGAGCTGGGCGAAAATTAGCACAAGCTGTGCAAAAGCTGGAGTTGGAAAAACATGTCCCAAGCACATGAGGGAGCAGTTGGTGGTTGCAACCACTCCAAGACATGCTGACGATCATGGCCTAAAAGTGTGCCCACATTTTTGTACTTGTCTTAACTTATTTGCCCATCAGTTGGGGCTTGTCAACTGATTGTAGCCTTTATATATATGCCAAGGGTGGCCTAAAACGGGGCAGAACTTAGTCTTGGTCTATTGTGTTAGCCAAATTCGTCTAAGTCATTTCCAAAGGGTAGGAAGTTCATTTTGCTTATTTTTACAATTTGTGTGTTAGTTGCTCATGTTAAATCATATAAAAAATACAAAAAATATGTATTTACATTTACAAAATCAATTTCTCATTTAGTAGGTATTAATTCATTTTAGAACAATTAAAGAAAAAAAGAAATGCCTAACACCCAGGCCCAGACGGAAACCCCAACCCCAGCCACCCAACAACCCAACGCCTCAGCCCAAATTTACCCACGCCCAACCCACACATTACCGGAGCCCAACCCATTACCCTGTTAAATATCAGAGTTTTATCCAATATTAGGGACACGGAATTACCGTGTCTCTATCTTCTTCATTCTGGAGCAAGGCTTGAGGCGATAAAACAGAGAGAACGAGGGCGAAAATGGAGGGATTTTTGGAGCGAAAATTCAGAGAAAATTGATAGGAGGAAAACTAGGGTTCAAAAATATTCTTCTTCTTTTCGATTGTGTTTCTTCATTTTTGGTCTTAGCACAAACAAAAAAGGGGGATATTCGAACAGAAATTCTCGTCTCCTCTTTCAAATTCTATTTCCAGTTGTAAAAAATGGAATACAAGTGAAATTTCGATTTGAGTTCGCATTTGATTCGTGATTCACAGTGCCGAGTTGAGTTCTAAGCTTTTGTTCGAGGTTCGAGTTGAGATTGTTGTTCTGTGTTTCCGGTTGAGTTTTGTTGCTATCTCGAAGCCGATTGTAATCGAAGTGTTACTCTGTTGGTGTGACTATTGGAATTCTCATTCAAGGAAAGCACATTTCAAATTGAGGCGAAGTTATTTTCGATTCCAAACTTTCTGTTTGAAGAATTGTTTTAGATTTGGTTTGCGATTTCTGCTCGATACCGTTGCTGTATATTGAGCTAGCTGTTCTCTCTTGGCTCTGTGGTGCTTTCATTCCCGGAAAACAGATTCGTATTCTTTTCGTTTTGCTGTGTTGCTAGCAAGGTATGAACTCCGATCTTTTGTATCAAGTGTATTAAGAATGTTATATCTTTGAAAACTGTACCTATGGTCCATTTATAGGATAATGAACTTCTCTTGTATAGATAATTTCTAATTATTTAGTACATAGATTATAATTTTCCAATCATAATCCGTGGCCCTCATTTAATTAGCTTCAACTCAACCTTAGAATTTGAGGTGTGCCATTTAGCAAATTTCATGGCCCTCGCAAAGTGCAAACGCGTAGTATCTTTAGTCGTGATTAATAATATTACATTCCTAATACGGGTGCGCATTTATGTGACCCAAATCTTACTCTCGGCGAAACTGAAACGCATTAAAGTCACAGGCGTACTGGTTGCGGTGTGACTCAAAATTCTGGCTCCGCGGTGAGTGTGTACCTATTTTATATTTCGAGAAAAAGATTCATATTAAAAATAAAGCAAAAATTGGGTTGACCAACTTTGTAATTTCCAGATATTAATGTACGTAGTTTTTAAAAATGATTACAAATTTGGCTACTAAAAGTAAGGACCTTGTCAACCTACCATTTCTATCAAAATGAAGACATACAGAACCTGATGAATTCTTCTTCTATTTGTTTTTAGAATATTCAAGAAAACGGTTTTAAAATAAACTTTTTGTAAAAATATGTAAAATGACATCTAACAAGATCAGTCCCTTTCCATATAACTTTAATATCTCACTGCTGTTTCAACAAATTACGTATACGTATATGTACTAAAAATTGAGTCTTGAGTAGCTAGCAAAAATAGGAGAAAAAGATTAGAACATGCGAAAACATGGGTGTTGCATGAATATCAGAAGTTGACTTTGTTGAATGTTGTTATCATATTGCGATGAAATAGAAGAATAATGTAAAAATATGTTATCTTTTTGATATTGCGTGAACTGTATATATAAAATTGTGCCGAAAACCCTTCTCTTCTTATCTCCGGGGATGTGCTTACTGGTTGAGACTCCCCTTTCTGTTAGTGTCAATACCAAAAATAAGAAAAAAAGAGGCCGGATAAGTTACAAAGCCGATTGACTCCGCGGGTCACCGGTACGTAGCCCCCTCCTCGATCCGAGTTGTCCGCTCGGGTACACGGTCTAGTACCATTGAAAACATCAGGATATTGAGCCTAGATTTAGGACGTTTATTTGCATCATATCTGACTTAGGGGACTTAACACAGGGGTTGGGTCCGTCTAGGACAAGTGACCCGGTAACCAAAAGACCGAGCATGTTATATGTTGCATTTATTTGTCCTATTATGCTGATTGGCTAAATTCCTGAAAACAAAAAGAGAGAAATTTTAGATATCGAAACGCTGTCGAAAGTTTGAAAAGAAAATTTGAAAATAGGTGGAACAATTTTGTTGTTGCAAAAATGGCCACTTTGACTCTTTTCTTTTTGAATAATGGCCTTGAAATATTCCTTATGGAAATGTTGAAAGGCCACCCCTTTAAAAAAAATAAAAAAAAATGTGTGTTTTTAGTTTTCAATAAAATCAAAGTGACGCTATTTTTGAAAATAGCCGCATGTTCCGAAAGGACGCCGGAAGGCTGTTTTTGCAAAAATGGCCACTTTGAAATCTTTTCTTTTTCTTTTTGAATAATAGCCTTGAAATATTCCATGTGGAAACGTTGAAAGGCCGTAGCTTCAAAATCAAGTTTGGGTCCAACCACCCCTATAAAAAAAAACAAAAAAAATGTGTGTTTAATTTTGTCAATAAAATCGAAGTGACGCTGTTTTTGAAAATAACCGAATGTTCCGAAAGGATGCCGGTAGGCGGTTTTGCAAAAAATAGCCACTTTGAATCATTTTTTAATAATTTGCGGGCACTGCCTTGAAATATTCCTCGTGGAAATGTTGCAAGGCCATAGCTGCAAAATAAAGTCCGGGTTCACACCCTTTTTGCAAAAATAACCAAAAAATATCAAATTTTCGATTTTGTTATAAATAAGTCGGGTGATGCTATTCTTGCTCAAAATATGTCGAATGTCCCTCAAAAGACACCGGAAGGCCGTTTTTGCAAAAATAGCCACTTGGAGTCATTTTAAATAATTTGCGGGCATAGCTTTGAAAAATCCCTCGCGGAAATGTTGAAAGGTTGTATCCGCAAAATTAAGTTTGAGTCATCACTCAACTTTTCAAAAAATATCCACTTTATCAAATAAGCCATTACATGGCCGGAATTTTGCTGAAATAGCCATATTTTTGTATTTTTAACTTCCTCAGTCTTGTGTTGGCCTGTGTCGGTGCTGAACGATGCCCCATAGGCCCCGGGATAAAAATTTTTTTGAATTTGCATCTTCTTAAGTAAAATTTTGCAAAAAGAGCCACTTTGTCTAAATAAGCCATTACATGGCCAATTTATGAAAAATAGTCTTATGTCGGTTTATGGTGATGCCGAACGATGCCCCATCAGCCACAGGATAAAAAAAATTCAAGTTTATTTTTCTTAAACAAAATTTTGCAAAAATAGTCATTTTGTCAAATAAGCCATTATGTGGCCAATTTTGTAAAAATAGTCACAATTGACACCAAAAATATTCTTATTCTCGTAGAAATCTCCTACACAAGTTTGTAGTTGGAGTCGGCTTTTATAATTTTCCTTCAAAGAAAAAAAAATAAAACAAAAAAATAAAATAAATAAGCATCTCTTTATTTCTTGCATTAATTTGCAAGAACTACGCTCGATCCGATTCGTGCGGGGTCATGATACGTAGGCAATCCACATAGGATTCAACCATATCCATAAAAAAAAATGAAAAAACCACAAAAAGGCAAAAAGAAAAGAAAATAGCAGAAAAACAAAGGAAATCAATAAGCAGAATACCTTAACGCTAACATGGTGGTTTCGTTGTGTGGAATACCTTAACGCTAACCCGGTGGTTTCGTTTTGTTGATCCAGAAAGTCGAGGTGGTTGGTTGTGGTAAATTGGAAAGCAAGATCCAAGGAAAATGATAACCAGCATCGAAGCTGTTACGAGTGCTCAAGAGACTCAGGGTCAGAAAATTCAACAAGGGTCTACTGTGGTTGAGGAAAACAGAGCATTGAAACAACAAATGACCAAAATGCGTCAAGCATGGGCCAATGGCCAAAGACAGCCTTCTCATGAGTCACAATCTGCTATACAGCAAGAACAGTACCACTCTCCCGAGTACCACTCGTACTCGTTTGACCTTCCTGCAAACATTGAGAAGCCTACCCGAAAGAAGGTACAGGAAGAAATGGCCCAAAGATTGAAGAGATTAGAACAACGGCTGAAAACACGCAAGAAATGGCAGGTCAAAAGAGTGTTGCCTTCAGAGATCTTTGTATGTTCCCTGATGTCCACTTGCCGCCTGGTTTCAATGTTCCCAAATTGGAAAAGTATGATGGACGCGGAAACCCCATAGCCCACCTGAAAAGGTATTGCAACCAATTGAGAGGTGTGGGAAGAAAAGAAGAATTGCTTATGGCTTATTTTGGGGAAAGCCTCTCGGGAGTAGCATCTGAATGGTTTTGGGATCAGGACGCATCTGGTTGGCACGTCTGGGATGATTTGGCACGAGCCTTTATCAAACAGTTTCAATACAATATTGATGTCACCCCAAACCGCATTTCCCTTTCTAAACTGAAAAAGAAACCAACTGAAAGTTTCAGGGAATATGCCATCAAATGGAGAGAGCAGGCAGCGAGAGCTACGCCATATGATCACAAGTTGGCCATTATTTTCCTTCAGGCTCAAGAGCCGGATTACTTTCAAAAAATGATATCTGCAGTTGGTCAATCCTTTGAAGAAATAATCAAAATGGGAGAAATGGTAGAAGACGGTCTTAAGACAGGCAAAATTATAAGTCAAGCAGCTCTAAAAGATGCGGCTTAGGATGTCCAAAGTGAATTTAGTGATGTGTACGGGAGTGATGAAGAAATCATGATGATGTCAGGGTCAAGAAGAGGTCCTATGAGAACATCTCTAAGGTATATGCAACCTCATCGAATTTTCCATGACCCCTTTAAGCATTACTACCCGCCTCAGAACCCTCCATACTCTGTTGATCCAGTCCAGTATGTTGCTCAATCCTCAAAACACCCAAGAAAGCGAGCCCGAACATCACAAAATCTTTACCAGCCTCCGCAAAATTTTCAAATACCTTATAACCCACATCCAAGCCAGGGGTATGGAAAGGAACAGAAGTTGAAAGATAATTTTACACCAATAGGAGAGTCCTATGCAAGCTTGTTTGAGAAGTTAAAACGACATGGCATGATTGCACCCGTCCCTCCAAATCCGGTGGACCGACGTGCGAGAAGTTTTGACTCATCCAAAAGGTGTGAATACCACTCCAATGCCCTGGGGCACGATGTTGAAAGTTGTCGGGATTTGAAAAGAGAGATAGAAAGAATGATTCAGTAAGGAATAATTGCGGTCCAAGGCAGTGGCATCCAAAATATTGCACATAATCTTTTACTTGCACATAACGGAGCACATTTTGTGGGAATGATGCCCGGTGACGTGGGTGATGAAAATCTTCTTGGGAGGTCAACTGAAGTTGAAGATATTGAAACAGAAAGTGATCTTGGCAACATTAACGCAGAATTCAGTGGCTAGGATGCCATGCTTGATAGTTGGGAAGGCGCTCCGTCTCTTGGAGTTTTGGTGGTATATTTTGGTGTCATCTCTTTTACCCGGGTTATTTCAGGGTTGTAATCCGGACGTTGTCTTGAGAGTCAAAACCCTTCTATCTTTCCACTTTGCTTTGTTTAGTAATAAGTTTGTTTAGTGCTGTCTAGGTTTGTAATTCTAGTCTAGTTTGTTCGTTTTGTTGTTCGTCTTGTTGTTTCAACCCATCAGTTTAATACAACTCTTTGTTTCCCGTCATTTCTAGTCATTCCATTTCTAATTACTTTACCATTCTTCTCATACTGATTTTAGCAACATGACATGCACATAATTCTAAGCCTGATTTTAAGAGTCAATGAAACAATGTTGAAGATATAATGATGCTCGGAAGAAATAAAAACATATTGAAATACTGTGAAGCCGAAATCAAGTGAATACTGGGGGAAAACATAACATAAAGAAATGCCTTGGAAATGCATCATGCTTCATCGGTTTAAAGCCAAAGGCAAAAGTACCCCAAAGCTAAAGGAACCATTCGTGGTATCGGGATTGTTGCCCAATGGCACTGAGAATCGTCAAATACAGAAGGCAAATATGTGAATCGGCCGAAAGGTGTTTAACTGTGTAGTTTGTACTTGGTAGGTTTTTGAAGATTGGAATGACGAAGGCATTTTATTCGGCTATCCAAACACTTTATCCATTGTTAGAAAAATAGTGAAAAAGAAAAGAGCAAAGAGAAATGAACAAAGAAGAGCAGTGAATAGAAAAGGAAAAAGAAAAATAACAAGAAAAGAAAAGAAATAAAAAAGAGAAAAGAAAAAGCAACGAACAAAAAAAATGGAAAAGAAAAGAATGAAAGAAAGGAAAAAAAAGCGGAAGAAAGGACAGACTGCAACAACAAAAGTAGTCGCCTAAACTACGTTTGACTTGATCTCAAAAGGGTACGTAGGCACCTCTCAGAGGTTCAGTCACACCGAAATAAAACTTCCAAAAGTCCCCAAGAAGATAACTGGGGAAGAAGTTGTGGTTGTTCCCAATATATGCCCAGCCCTACTTTCAGTGTTGCAGAAAAATAGTGTCTATTTTTCAATGACTTTAACGCTGACTATTTTTGAATGACCAGTCCAAAACTGGTTAGCCCGTGCTATTTTTACACTAATATTAGATCAAATAAAAGTTAAAGCATAGACTAACTAACAAAATATAACGAATATCATATGGGATCTTAAAATAAATTATTTTAGACTCCACGATGTAGAAATCAAATGAGAGTCTTATCGGAAAATTTTAGGCGCTTAATACAGTCAAGAAAATAAAAAAAGAGTAAACGTATATAGTTTTTTGATGTGAAAAACATAAGTACTACAAGCCGAAATTAGGCGATCGTATCAAGTTAAACGCAAATAAATAATAAGACCGATTAATTTAGTGCCAGAATAGCATTAACATCAAATTTATATATATATAAGTGTTAAAAAAGGTATCAGTATATTGTATTCTGCATTCAAATTCATAGGTCATTCTTTTGTAGTTTTGTTGTGAATTATGTTTTCTTCTTCTATCTTTCGTTTTAATTTGTTTTATTCTCCTCTTATTGAAAAATACGTCATACCAAGTAGGAAAAACAAAATGATTTCAAAATTTGCCACCAGTTTTCCAATTCAGAGCCAAGCATCGGGATTTTGTTAACACTAAATTGTCGCAAGTCGCGAAAAAGATACAACAGGTTAGTTAAAGAGCAACATTGCACGTAGCCGCAACAATAAATGCTTCAAGGCATATTAAAGGTCGCGCTATATTCCACGGGGAAAATATAACAAATTTTAAAATATTGAAAGTGTATTCGAATAAAAGAGTATTGCCAAAGAAATCAATCTGTTGTCCAAGGAAACTCACTGTATTAAATCATAATTTTCAAGCATTTTAATTCGACTACAAATAAAGTTTAAATAACACAAGTGAAGGGGTTTTGAACAAAGCAGTTAAATTTAAAAGAATAAACGGCGAAGCCAAGAGCCTCGTGGAAGAAGTCATTAAATTAATTCACTGCACCGATGTTTTTCGCTTTCAAACAAGAGCAAAGATATCAGTTAAATCGTGGGGCAAGTGGTTTTCTGCCACGGATAGGCCATTCGAAGAAGCAATGGCGTAAATATAATATTTTCGGAGCTTGAATACTAGTTTCCGGAACAAGTGTAACGAAATAAGTAAAATGCGAAAGGATAAAATCTTAGCTCGTTGAAATTTCTCCTAAGATTAAAGGTTTAGACCGATGAATTTTTCACCTAAGATAAAGAGATAGTAAATTTGAAAATGTGAAAAAAACGAGTTTGGAAAATAAGAAAAGTTGTGCACGTAGTTTAAAGATTATTGAGACTTATTAGTGCTCAATTGCGAACGCTCGATGAAGAGTCTCTCGGAATTTCAAATTGACCGATTTATTCTCCTGGTTTTGCACCACGAATGGTTAGACGAAATGGAAGGAATTATTTTCCGGGACAGTAAACTAAATTGACTTTCAGATTAAGATTGCGGACATAGTCTAACAGACATAATCTTAGTTCGCTGAATTTTCCCCAAGATAAAAGTTCGGGGTTCTGATGAATTTTTCACCTAGCATAAGAGAGCAGTAACGCGAAAACAAAAAACGAGCGTTGGGGCTGGTGCGACAATGAAGGCATACTTGAAAAGAAAGGAACGCATAATTTGAAAGTGTAAAATCGTAGCCGTAGTTTAAAGAAAAGGCAAAAGTCGGGAAAAGCAGGAAAGAGAATATAATTTGCCGAAATATCTTCTCGGAGCCGCAACTTCAAATTCACGTGGATAATTCTCGGAGACCATGCAAGAATAGATCTAGGCCCGCCCTCTGAGTTTAAATTCGGGGCCTGATCGATAATCCTTCAGATTAAGATGTCAAAACGGACATAGTCCAGCAGTTAAAACAATCTTAGCCCGTCAATCCCTCCCAGCATAAAAAGTTCTACCCATGAATTTTCACCTAAGATAAAGAGATAATTCAATGTGAAAGGAAGGCCAAGTCAATGAAAGTAGAAGTCAGAAAAGTTTAAAATCTAGGGCTGCATACTTGAAACTTAAAGAGTGCATAATTTGAAAAGGTAAAATCGTATCTGGTCAAAGAAGCTAGTCAAGAAAGAAAAGTTTGTTGAATCGTGAGTTTAAGAAAGTTCTGAATTGAAAACGGACAGCTTCCGATGAAAGATTTCCCCGGAGCTCAGTTCATCCTCCGAGATGACAACGTATTGATAGTCCAAATGTATACAATCTAGGTACCGCTGAACTTCTCTCCCAAGATAAAGTCTTGGTTCGATGAATGTTCTAATCTAAGATAAAGAGATTTAAAGTTACACTACAGAGAAAAGCAAAGAGGAAGGCACAAGAAGAGGATATGACGCTGGGGCCAGCTACAGCTTATATCTAATAAATTCTGCTTCATGGGGACAAATTGTCACTCATCACTTAAAATGACCAACGTGGAAAATAGAAAACACAAAGAGAGTTCACCAAATAAAGGAGTAGTTCACAGCAAGAGATAATCAGTAAAGAGACAATAAAAGTTCAAGATCAAGTTTGAAGCGATTTATAGATAAGAATTTTGTCATTCCAAGTTTAAATTTCATCTTCTAATTAGTGTGAAAAATCTTAACGTACATTTCAAAATCAAATTTCAAGCAGGCGCCCACCTTCAAATACGGAATATATTTCGCATCGCATCGCACGTTTAATTTTCGTTAGCTCACCTTCAAATACGTGAATATTTTCAAACATCGGCACTTTAATTGCTAGGGCGCCTACTCTTCAAATATTATGTGAATACATTTCAGACAGACAAAGACGTTTAATTTTCAGTAATTTCCACGCTTTCAGCATCAGACAGACGCTTTAATTTTCGCTTAGGCGCCTAATTTTCCAAATACGGGGAATATGCATTTCTGCATCAAGACAGACGCTTTAATTTTCGCAAATGTTTTCACCTTTTCAAATAGGAATATATTTATCGACAGACGTTTTAATTTTCAAGTATGCATTTACCAAATACGGAATATTTTTTTTGAAGATCGATTGGCATCATTTAACTCGTTTGGCGCTAATTTTCAAATACGGAATACATTGCGACGATTGCACGCTTTAATTGTTTAGGCGCCTAATTTTCAAATCATTTGTATTTTTGTCAGCATTGCAGCAAATTTCAAATTTTCTATTGTCGGAATATTTTCGCGATTCGCATTGCACGCGGCATTGCGCCCACCTAATACGAATATTTGCATTTCTCCAGGACAGACGCTTAAATTAGTTTGTTTCACCTTTCTAATACGGAATATTTTTCTGCATCGCATTGCACGTTTAATTTTCGTTATTGTTTCCACCTCAACACGGAATATTTTTCAGACAGACAGAATTTTTCGCTTAAAAAAAAAATTTTAACACGGAATATTTTTTCGCATTTCATTTGTGTGTATGCCTATTTTAAAAAGAAAAAAAGAAAAAAGAAAAAGAAAAATAATAATAAATTTAAAAATTGCGACATTAATACCACGATGTGCCTAAATAATATATCGGGGCAGAAAAATCTTTTCTTGGTTGTTTATTTTGTCACAGCCAGAAACTAATTTTGCCATATCAAGGTTTGAACAGCCGCGCAGCAACAGCACGCCGGCAACCTGAAAAGAAGTTAAATAGTCGGTGGCAATAATAAGAATGCTAAAGGAGAGAAATACTGTATTCAAGAATTGAAAGCCTAATTGAACAAATATGGGCACTATACTGAATTTGATCCAAAGTCGGTAAGAATATCAACCAACACTTGGTCAAAGATTGGGCATCTCGGGACAAAAATTGCAGATGTAGCCATTCCAACCAACTTCAGCATCAAGTTGCAAGACTAGACAGACCCAACTCGTATCGAGCAAAGTTTTGTTAGTCTTTTCAATTTTGATGCATCGGCTGACAACTACGGACCTCGATTCTCAACCTTCGAATTCCATCATCTTCGAAAATCGAATTGAATTTTCGCTAGTTCTAGTATATGTGTAGGTACCCAAGTAGTGGTGCGTCAGCGCCTATTGCCAATATTGAACGGGAAAATCGCTTCAGCTTGCTCACTTAGGTTTTGAGATCGGAATTTTCATACCTGAAAATTTGCAGGGTAAATTTCGCGGAGCACGTTGGATTTTACTCCTATATATGAGCTATTCATACTCAAAATAAATAACTTTCAAATTTTCATATAGTTGTTCGCCATGTTAAATCATATAAAAAATACAAAAATTACGTGATTTACATTTACAAAATAATTTCATAGTGTAATAATTTATTTTAGAACAATTAAAGAAAAAATAGCAAAAAATAAAGAATCTTAATGTTTTAATTGAGAATTACTATAAAATAGATATCAAATAAAATTTAAGGAATTAATAATTTAACAATTTAATAAAATAATAATAAAATAAAAGAAAATACAAAAAAAAAAAAAAAAATAACAAACAATGGGAGAGACACGCAGTCAGCCACCTCCATAATTTCCTCACCTCAACATAACGGTGGTGAAGCTCAAAAGAGTGGGCAAAAATACATCGCCGAGATTTTGCCAAAATTGCAGAAAATACAGAGAGCTAGGCTCAAAAGATTTTTCTTATTTTCATAGTATTCATTTTTGGTCTTAGCACAAACAAAAGTGGGGATATACCTCGGCAAATTCGTCTTCCTCTTTCAAATTCCTATTTCAGCTAAAAATGGAATACAAGGAAATTTCGAGTTGGAAGTCTGCATATTCAAGGGGATTTCCGTTGCCGAAGTCAGTTCTAGCTTGCTCGAGGTTCGGCTTGTTGTTCTTCAGGTTGAGTTTTAATGCTATCTCGAAAAGGAGTCAGAATGGTTAGTCGGGCTGTTGACTATTGGAATTTCATTCATGAAAGCACATTTCAAATCATAGAAGTAGTGGTTATTGACCCAAACTTTCTGCTTGAAGAATTGTTTTAGGATTTGGCTTCTTATGATTTCATACTGTTGCCAGATAATAGCTAGTTGCTGCCTTCAAAGTTTCAAGGCGTTTCATTCGGAAAACAGATTATGATTTTCGCTTTGTACCGTGTTGCTATATCGCTGTAAAGTTTCACCTAAGAGACTAATTATAGCAAGATTAAAACTTTCATTCTAATATTAAATATATGTATGTTGACCACTATGATCATTATAAACCCTCTAATTTCTAATTATTTAGGCACATAGATTATAATTTTCCAATCATAATCCATTTTCCCTTCGTTTAATTAAATTTCTAACTCAACCCGAGAATTATGTGCTATAAATTCCACTGCCCTCGCAAAGCAACGCGTATATTTTGGCCGTGATTAATAATATTACATCTTGGTTACGTGCGCATTTATTGACCTAGTCTCTACTAACGGGGTGTCGGAATGCCGCGCCATAGACAAATTCTACAGGTCTGAATATATTTTCACGACGCTAAAATTTTTGAAAAATTTTAAAAAAGATAATTAAAAATATTAAAGAACATAAAAGCAAATTCGTACTGGTTTTAATTGTACGAATTCGAAGCAAAACACCTTCTCGCTAATGCATCTCTTATCCAGTTTTGGCTTCGCATCGTAATATTGCAGTTACAAATTTCTCGCTTCGATTCAAAGGGGATTTCAAGGGCGAACTCAATAATTAAATAAATTGATCCCTTTACCTTTCATCAACATTATTATTATGGTCTCTTCTCGGGTGTGGGTATTGTCAGCGTATTTACGCTGCGTAGAAAGTGAGGCTGACATCAGTAGTTAAAGTTGCCTCCGCCTAAGTCATTTCCAAAGTAGGTGCATTTACGCAGGGAATCAGGAATTATCTCAGTCGCATGGCTACGCAGGTTCTTAGACTCATGGGGAAGAAATCTGCAAACACTGCGTCCTTTTACTAGACGTTTACTTCCATTCTATACTCAAACATCCCTAAAAAAATAATCTAGTTAGTGCCGTGAGTACCGGCAAACCAGTACCAGCCGCTGCCACACTCTCAAGGCACTCGATTATCCTAAATGACTACATGGACAATTGATATCAGGATCGGCTGACGCATATCAGTATCTTCAAGGTGTTCTTTAAGTGTCAAGCACCGAAAATTCTCGTCTTATTATTTTTATTTTAAAATTGTCGGAAAAAGTACAGATTTCAGCCGCCAAGGCAACATTTGCTTTGTAAATCGCCCTCAGAATAACGGTATTACGCCATGGCTGCGGGCAGAGTCGCTGACGCTACCGGACTGAAAGTGGATGACGATGACCGATGATCCTTTAGACTCGGGCAGATCTACCATCGGTGATTTATCAAGTCTAAAGTGATGGCATCGTCGGTTCCGCTGACAGATTCAACAAACTTGTCGGTGGCCGTATAAGGCAAGGTAGACATCTGCTGCAAAGAGGACAAACAATGCCGAATTGTCATCATTGACGTGGCATTGCCGCCTAAAGTTGTAGTTCGCTACAAGAACACTCAAAGTGCAAGCATCCTCACGGTGCGCTTATAAAGACGCATGTTAAAAGCACTGGAGAACTTTTTTGCGGGATATTTTGTCAGTTTTCGGCGTCATAATTGGCAGACCGATTTAACGAGACAAAGATATTTTGCACTGCGATACCGATGTATAGTGCGATAATCTAGCATTACACGCTGGAGCAACTGTATGAAATGAATTTAATTAATTCTTGCTCTAGTAACGCATGGATCGCTTCAAACGCCTAGTGCAAATCGGATTTATTCGTTATTATATGCGCTTAGTGGAATCTTCACTTCTTAACAAGCCAAGCATGAATATACCTGAGGATTTATAGATCGCATATTTTATTTCTGGGGAATGAAAGAGGGCGCAGTAACAAACTTAAGAGGATTGCAACGTGAAGCATTCCCAAGTGTGAGCGGCAGGGGATTTCTTTGGCTGATTATCGTCTTTCGATATTCTTCTAATTAAAACCTAGAAAATCTACGTATAGCTAAAAAGTGTGAACGAGGGAGTTAGTTAAAAAGAGTTTTGGAAAAAGCGGCAGAATGCTGTCGATAGCAAATGCTATGCCGCAAACAAAAAAATATTGACGCTATCTCAAAGAATAAATGCGTGAAATGTATTAATGCTTTCTACTGCTACAAAAAAGAAAGCGGATGAGCTGCGAATTTTCAGAATTGCTCAATAATCCCCATCGTTAATGCTACAAAGAATGAGAGTAACCCTCATTTTTCAAATAATAAGACGTAGTCGAAAAATCGGGACAAGTGGGCGTGATAGCTTACGTAAAACGCGCTTACGCATTATCTTTGTTTTCGTTTAGCTTGGGCGATAGTATGGCTCAAAGGTATCTAAGTGTCTCCTTTACATTTAAAATGTTTAATGCTAAGGCCGCAGCTATTATGTAGAAGGGCTTGAGCATGTCTCTATAACTTATGAATCGGGGAGTGGGTATAAATTGATGGGCGATTTATTGAGATCATTCTTGGAATTGACTTTCATGAAGATTATTTTGCTCTAATAGACAAGCAGCTTGATTTATCATGAACAAAATTGTTCTTGCGCTTTATTAAAGTTGTCATCCATATGAAGTGAAGAAACTCAGTTACATTTCATTATCTTCATGACGGGTGGAAAGGCGGTTGAAAGTGGAGTAGCATACTTTCCTTGCACAGTTGACAAATGAAGTGAATTCGATAAGTCAAATGTCATGTTACAAAATTTTGTTTTATTTCAAATGCATTAATGAGTTCTCCATATTGTACTGCCATCAGCAGTGAGGACGCATTCCATCATAGAATTGAGTCAATGCTGGAGCGGCCATTTCCTCATAACATATGTATTTTAGACTAACAACACCTTCGCACATGACCTATTAATAACCTTGCCTTAAATCATGCTTCGGTTTGAACTGCAAGAAGCTTTGCCTACCCGTCCATCAAGTTCCGCACGTGAATCGACGAAGTAGGAAATGGGATCTAGCGAGTGGTCAATTAGAGTGATTTTCATTCGAGTACTATCGGACAGAGCCTTGGCCTGGGAAAGAGACAACAAGGCCGGTGATACATTCATGCTTTGCTAGCCCTCAAATCTCCTAAATCTCTCGCTCTCCTATCCTCTCAAGTTTATCGGTCAAGGCTGCATGTTCATTTTCCTAAACGACAATCTTAATTATCTCTGCTAAATTGCTATAATCTCAAGAATCTGCATGCATGGATATTATGTTAGCTAGCTACTGTCTTAATCAGAGCTTATCCGAATCCAGTGCTCCAGGTATGACTATCTTAACAAAATCATGTATGTTTAAACCATTCTTGAATAGTTTATCTGTGGGACTTCTTCCTGTGAATGTTACCAACAATAGAATTCCATAACTGTACATGTCACCATAGGTTGACAACTTTTTGCCTGTCGCATATTCTACCCAGTGGCGGAGGCAGGATATATATTAAGGGTGTTAAAAAAAATTGGATTGTAGCTCACGGGAATTGAACCTGTGATTTTATGCACATTTTGAACACCCTTGACCACTAAGCCAAATATTTCCTCGTGTCAAGGGTGTTCAAAACTTAATATATAGTGATAAAAAATAGATTTTGCCTTATATATACCGTATAATTTTTCGGCGAAGGGTGTTCGGATGAACACCCTTCCGCCCCCTTGCCTCCGCCCCTGATTCTACCTGGTACAGTTTTTTATTGATAGCATCAAATATAAGTTTTCTATATACATATTCAACATACCATGCCTATTAGACACATTTTTGCTCGAGGTCAAGTGTTCGCTAGGTATAATCCTCAATTCAGGTGTCAAAATGAAAAATCCTTGGGCATGTAGAATGCATTATGTACTTCTAGTTAGAACATTTGTCATTGTTCCTCCAATGCAATATCTAGAATGCATCTAATAGCCGTCACATTAACTACTAGAAAAAAATGTGTTAATGATATATAGAGAATTGAAAGAAAGGAGATTTTGTCTAAGAATTACAGCTGCAATGAAGGCAGATGTTACAACTAGAACTTAAGAGGAGATATACGAAACTAGTGCAGCAGTTTCTAAATATTTGTCTCAAAATCCTTTTTTGCATATGCACATTTTTATATTTGGTTATTTCGCCCTCAAAAGTTAATTGCGTTATTACTTAATTACTGCACGTCTCCAGCCCAATTTAGAAAAGTTAGTATGTATCAAAGTGAGGAAACGATAGAAATAAAGGAAAATGAAAGATCGTATTTTATTTTCTTTTTAATCACCACATCAATAAATTCATAGTTTCTTCTCGTTCTACTCTGATCTCTATTTACATTTGGAGCCTCCTCACATTCCCCTCTTTAGTTCCGTATATCATAAGAGTTATTTATTAGTATAACTGTTCAGTCTGTTCTATCAACTCTGTCTTTCTTGCTCCTCGAGAAGTACTGAAAAAATTTGATCAAATTAAATTTGATTATAAGCCAAAAAGTAATACTCCCTCCCTTTCAATTTATGTGAACTATTTTGACTTAGCACAAAGTTTAAGAAAAGAAAAAAGACTTTTAAACTTGTGGTGTAAAATGAAGCATGTATATTTTGTATGACTTTAAATTATTTCATAAATGTAAATTGTTTCCAAATAGGGAAAGATGTCATTCTTTTTTGTACGGAATAAAAAAGAAATAAGTTCACATAAATTCAAACGGAGGGAGTAAGTTGGGGTGATTGCTGTTTATCAACTGAGTAAATAAAGTAAAAGGTGCTTATAAAGTGTTCTACAAAGAAATTTGCACGTCAATATACATTGAGTTAAACAGAATAGAATTTAGACGAGATCTCCTTCCCATTCCTCCTATTGGAATTTGCTTAAAATAAACAAAACTATTGACAAGCATAGCCGCTATAGGGTGATGCTTTTCTTCAAAAAGAAGCAGGAAAAAAGTAACAAATGAAGCCAGAATCGCTTTCTCTGCATGCCAAAAGCCATCCCTTTTCCTCTAATCCCATTCTTGTTCTCCAATGCTTTTGTTTTTCTCTTTACAAAAATCATCTTTACATATAATATAAATCGAACCCATGATCTTGTTTCTGTTCATAAAATCTCAATATATTTCCCCGAAAACTAAATCTTTCACCAAACATCATGTCCTCAAGAGAAAACCCTAATAATGGGATCAGGAACTTCCGGCGTTACTGGTGTTATCAATGCCATCGCACTGTCAGAATATCGCCGGAAAACCCTTCAGAGATAGTTTGTCCTCGATGTTTCGGCCACTTCCTTTGCGAAATCGAAGAGACAAACGCTAGACAAATCTTGGACTTCACTTCATTTGATCCTTCCCCAGAAGCTAGAATTCTTGAAGCTCTAACTCTCATGCTTGATCCTAGTTTGTTCAACAGATCTACCAGTGGAAATGCAGTTCCCATTTTTCGACGATCGGACGGGACAGAAACCATAGTACAGCCTGATTCTATCAGGCCTACACGTGAACAACGCAGAACACGAGATTCCTGGCTAAGACCAAGAAGACGATACTCATTTCTAAGTAATGACACGGATGAATGGACACCGGAGAGTGGTATTCTAGCACGTCCACGTTCATGGATTATTCTTCGGCCAGCCGGAGAATATTCTTCCGGTGGACCTAACCAACTAGGAGAAATGCGGTTAGGTCCACCTTCAGGAGTGAACGACAGAGATTTCTTTACAGGTCCAGGCCTTGAAAACCTAATACAAGAGTTAACTGAAAATGATCGACCAGGTCCAGCACCGGCACCAGAGCCAATCATAAATTCAAGGGATCAATAGACAGCGGCGTTGCTTCAGACTTAGACAAATTGCAGCTTCTCTTTGGCCATTTCGTTCGAGGTATCGCCCTTTACGTAACCATGGTGAGAGTACTTCATACATTTAATTCAAAAGAAATTAAGGGTTAAGAAAATTTATATTTATTTTAAATATATTCTACTTATTTTTTATCTTATGCATGTTGTTGAGGAATTGTGCTATATATATATATGTATATGTTAAACTTTGACGGTTTTATTGTGATCCCCGTGAACCTATAATTAATACTATATGGTATTTGAGGATTTCCCAATCAAATTCATATTATTCTAAAGAATGCAAAACGAACAGGAAAATGAATAATTCTCCTTTATTAGGTCCAATTGGATTGTTTTTATTTTATCCTTTTAATAAAATTTGAGTAATAACTCAATGATAAAACTGTTATCTTAAGATTTATAACTATTGCATTCAATTCACACCAGGCGTTTCTGTTTATTTGGTAAAAATTATCCCCAGCCTATATTTACACCAAACCATAGAAATATACCGTATTCTTTTTCTCTATCCGAACTTCCGCATCCCAAATATAAATAATAGCCTTTATATGGTCTTTTTTTTTGGTAATTAAAGGAGCTTTTATATGTTCTTACTCCTATTATTATGACACTTTTTTTAAATAACAGAAGTAGTCATTTAACCCCGAGAAATAATTACGATATCAGCTTTTCTTACCCTTTTATATTCCCTTTTATCCTTTCCGTCTTTTTTATTTTTTTTTAAATTTTCATAATTTAAAGGAAAAATAATACTCTTTGCGAACAGATGAACCGTCGGGGTCTTCATGTCATATTCTTTAGCGGACATTCACTTGAAGGTAAGAGGTTCTACACAAGATTATTTGTTTACCCGACAGAAAAGGATGGGGCACGAGGCAGCGAAGGAAAAAGAAAGCAAAAAGAATAAAGAAGAGAGATCCAATAGTCTGAAAAGATGAACAAAAAATCATGGTCCAAAATTCCTTCGTACAATACAGAAAATTACTGTCTTCTGTTCATTTTTACAAATCAAGCTTCAAAGTTGGTTCAGCTAACTCGCGAACAATGTACTAAATCTATAAAGTGGGAAACGGAAGCCGGAACTATAAAGCATATACTTTCAGTTTGTTATAAATTGAGCATGAAATAAGAATCTCTATTTAGTGGTCTAGACACCCACAAAATCAGCTTTTCTACTTTGACAAACAATAAACTTGTTAAAATACTATTGGATTTTTTCTTGGATAAGTGGTGTGACCGGAAAATGAACGGCAATGAAAATTTTAAAAAGTTCCTCCACGAAGGAACTTCGCCCGATATTGAACAAAGAAAAGAAATTTATAAAACAAATGCATTTCTTCTAGCTCTCAAAGAAATGAGAATTCATGGCTAATGCGTATGCGTTAAACATGTATAACGCCTATTGTTAAATTGTGGATGAGAACAGTGTTCATCCATGGAAGCAATTAGAGAGAAGCTAGAAAAGAGAAGAGAGAAAGGTATTTGAGAAATGAAAATGTTCCATTGTATTGTAGCAAAGTGTATATAAAGACTAACTAAAGCTAGATTAGTTAGTTTAACTAATTTACGTGTATTTAATCTAACTAACTAATTAACCAGTTTTTAATCTAAATCTAGGTGATTGCAGCTATATGGATTCTATACTACCCTACCTATTACATTGTTCATCAGCATCACCTCATGTCTCATATGTATACAACCATTTCCTATCAAATTACAAAGTATCTATTTGTGCGATAAAATAAGAACAGATAATAGTAACAGAAACAGTCTCTTTTGAAAATCAACTCATAGTATTCATTGCTTCATATCAACTCCCTGTTCATGAAACAATCCAAGCAGCCAAGTAACCTCTGTAACACCTAAGGTCATGCTTCTATACTCTGATTCAGCTGAACGTCTAGACATAATGTGTTGTTTCTAAGACATCCAAGAGATCAATGAGCTTCCAAATTTGATAACATAACCTGTTACAGACCTTCTGGTGTTTGGGCAAGCGGCATAATCTGAGTCGCACCGGCATGCTAGAGTAATACTATGTTCATCCTTAAGCCATACCCCTTGTCTTGGTAAGCATTTTAGGTATCTCACAATTCTAATAGTAGCCTCCTAGTGTGATTTCTTGGGTCTTTGCATAAACTAACTCAAGGTTTGCACTCATAAATAGTGTCAGAACTAGTGATAGTCACATACATTAGCTTCCCAACAAATATTTGGTAAATACTAGTATCTTCTAAAAGTGTATCATATGTGGCTCATATAGAAGCATTAAACTCTACTGTGGTGAGTTTTAGGTTTGGTTCAAGAGGTGTACTGGCTGGTTTGGCTCCTCTTAAGCCCAGCTTAGAGATTAATTCCAATACATATTTCCTCCGATTTAGAATTACACCAGATTTGAATCTAAGTACCTCAATGTCCAAAAAGTACTTTAGATCCCCTAATTCCTTCATCTTGAGCTGTTGATGTAAAGCCTGTTTAGCTTCAGTGATTAGTTACAAATTACTGCTAGTGATTAGCAAGTCATCAACATAAACAAGAATGATTGCTATGTCTCCTTGCTTCTTCAGGGTGAACAAAGAGTAATCATGCGTGCTTCAAACAAAACTTGCACTCAATAGTGCTTCTATGAGCTTGATATTCCATTTCCTAGAGACCTGTTTGAGTCCATATAGGGACTTTCTCAGCTTGCACACTTTCTTCTCCCTCTGACTTATGAATCCTTCAGGCATTTCCATGTATACTTATTTACAAAGATTCCTTTGTAAGAAGGCATTGTAGACATCCATTTGACATAGGTTCCACCCTTTTGACATTGCTAAGGTTATCACTGATCTTACAGTGACCATCTTTACAACAGGTGAAAATATATATGATAATCCAGACCTTCTTGTTGGTTGTACCTTTTGGCTACTAGCCTTGCCTTGAACATTTCAACTTCACAATTAGCATGGTACTTAATTTTATATACCCATTTAGATCCCACTACATGTTTCCCTTGGGATAGCAATACTACCTCACATATGTGATTATCCTCTAGAGCTTGAATTTCTTGCTTCATAGCCTCTATCTATCTTTCATCTTTGGCTACTTGCTTGAAAGATTGAGATTCCAATAGATTTGAAAACTTAGCCAAATAGGACTAATATTAAGTAGTAGTTTTATTGTAGGGTAGATAGTAGGCTATGGTATATTTGCTGGTGTTCTTCCCAATTGCTACATGGTCTTTCATCTATATTAGTTGTATACATTACCTCTTTGATTTCTTGAGTGTGGATGGCTCTTCTGAAGTTGAGAAAGTGTTTGCTTTTACTTATGCAAAATCTCTTGAACATATGTGAGAAGGTTCCCCAACATCTAGGTCTTGCAGTTCATCCATTGGATCATCATGAGATTCTCCTGGATCAATGTCTTCGGCAGGAGAATCAAGTGAAAGATCTTCAACTACGTCAACATCAATTGTATCACTAGCATGTTGATCTACAGATGACAATATAGCTTTTGAAACTGGTTGAGTTGGAACATCAATAGGGATATCACAAGGTACTTTAGGTTCAAGTATGAGAAATTCAATAACTAAAGGAGATTCAGAAGTCTGTGAGTGTGCAAAAGGAAAAACTAACTCCATGAACACAACATCTTTCTCACAAAGAATTGTTTGGTAGACAAATTCATTAATATATATCCATTATGTGTGCTAGAATATCCCATAAACACACAGGCTTTGGCTTTTTTACCTACTTTGTCACATTTGGGAAACACTGTTGCATAGCATAAGCAACCTATTACTCTCAAATGCATGAGAGATGTTTGTCTGCCTTATAGGAGTTCAAAATGGTTCTTTCCTTATATAACAGTAGAAGGTAGTCTATTTAATAGGTAGACTGCAGCTTGTACACATAGTCCCCAGTATCTGATAGGTAAGCCGGCTTGAAATCTCAAGGCCCTAGCCACATCCATTATGCTCCTGCGCTTTCTTTCCACAATTCTATTATGGCGTAGAGTATGAACACAGCTACTTTGATACACAATTCCCAGATCCTGAAATAGCTTAGTACATTGTGAATTGAAAATTTAGTGCCACTATCTAATCTTATTATTTTAACCATTAATACAAACTGATTTGATCAATAATAGGTAGTTAGTTATAGCAACTATCACCTCAGTTTTCAATTGCAATAGAAAAACCCAAGTGAACCTATTGTGATCATCCATAATGGTTAATAAATAATATTTCTTATCAAAAGTAGGATTTCTATAGGATCCCCAAAGATCCATATGTACAAGATGAAATAGTGTTATAGCTCTAGAGTTGCTTATAGGAAACTTCAGTCTGGTCTATTTTGCCAAAGGACAGACTGGACAATTATTAAAAAGTGAACTACTTAAATTGTGACCTAGTAAACTCATACTCTTCATAGCAGTAATAGAGGGATGACCTAGTCTCATATGCCATAATCTGCAGTCTTCTTTATTTGTAGTTGCCACCAGAACATGTATTTGAAACATATTGTTGTCATCCTCAAACCTAAAAATGTATAGACTAGTTGACTCTTTTCCAATCCTCTTCACCCTACCATTGCATAGATCCTGGAATATACAGAAGTTAGGAAAGAAAGCTACAAAGTAGGAGAGCTCTTTGGTTATTTTTTAGACTGATAGGAGGTTGAATTTGAAGTTAGGCACATAAATAATACTGAATATCATCACTCCTTTGAAAATAGATGCCTCACCAGTATAGGTTATATCCACCTTATCTCCAATAGGTAATCTAACCTTATCCCTAGGTGAGGCATCCACATTAATGCTATTTAATATCATATCTAGACTTGTAGCTATATGGTGTATGGCAACAGAATCCACAATCCAGTCATTTTTTTGAATTTGTGACATGAAACAGGTAGCATTACCTACCAAATTTTCTTGATTATCTCCAGTGTCCTTGTTTAGCAATGCCAAAATTTATTGATACTGCTCCTCAGTAAAAAAATTGCCTGCAACAGATTCCTTTCCCTCAAAGTTTGTGAATGAAACCTCACTATTTCCAGACATATTATTCACCGCAACTAAAGTTTGTTGTTGTTGTGGCCTCCTGTATTGACCCCCTTACTGAGTTTCAGAACCACTGACACCCTATCCAAACTTCTTCTTATTCTTGAAGTCTGTAGAGTACCATATCAGCTTATAACAGTTCACCTTACTGTGTCCTGTCAGATTGCAATAGTCACATTGAATAAAAGGTCATTTGCCTTTGTAAACATGTCCTTCACTAATTTGCATACTTGTTGGATCTAACTTAACTCCTCCTGTATTTAGACTAGGCAAATTGTGAGTTTAATCCTCAATAATCATAGCATACGCTTGATTGAGTGAAGGAACAATAGTTTTCAATAGAATTTGCTTCCTTCCTGAATCATATGAATCATTTAAACCACTAAGAAACTGCAACAACCTTTGTTGTTGCATATGATCCACATAGTCTTTGGAATTGGAAGTCTACACCATAGCATCATATTCATTCCACAAACTCTTCAATTTTATGAAATAAGTGGATATAGAGTCAGTACCTTAAGATAGAGTATTGATGGCTCTGTGTAGCTGGAATATGCGCATGAAATTAACCTTATCGAATATCTCTCTTATATCCTCCCAAACTAGATTGGCATTCGTCTCACAAGTCCACTCAAAATCTCGGTAGATGCAGTGTTCATCAGCCATGCGAGTAAAATAACATTACAAGTCTCACATTGCTCATGCAATTGCGAGTTACAATTCTCCTTAGTACAATTACCATTCACAAACCCTAGCTTCCTCTTCCCCAAAAGAGCGATCTTCATCATTCGACTCTAAAGCCCATAGTTTTTAGATCCGGTAAGCTTGATCAGAATCAAAACTATGTAGGGAATGTGAGAAGATCCAAGGTATAGAGGATGTATGTATGGAAGTGTCTGCTCCTCAGACATCGAGTCAATCACCATTGTTGCAATACAAGAAAAAACTCGAAAATGAGAAATAACAGAGATCCGTGCGAAGAGGATTAAGGAATTTTTGCTGAGAAAATGAAATCAAATTGCATGAATACACAATATCGGTTGCTCTAATACCATGTTAGATTGCGGATGAGAACAGTGTTCATCCATGGAAGCAATTAGAGAGAAGCTGGAGAAGAGAAGAGAGAAAGGGATTTGAGAAATAAAATAGTTCCACTGCAGAGCTACTGTAGCAAAACGTATATACATACTAACTACTTCCACCAATGACAGCTCACTAACAACCAATAACCATCCTAACTAACTAACTAACTAATTGTCTATCTATTAAATAACTCACATGTACAAATACATTTCCAGTTGCACTGATAATACATATAATAAATGAAGTAAACAAAGGATGAATAAAGCTAGATCTACTTGTATGCTTTAATCATGTCTAACACATATACACTCGTTACCATGCATATACGTCACCCCGAACATATTTGCATGTAGAAAATAGAGCCAAATACAACCTAATACCCCTAATAAAAGTTAACTAGGATACTTTTTACCTTTTTGAGAAACAAAAAGTCAACCAGGAGCATCCATTTGGTTGAAATTCGAAATAAAGATCAAATCATGATTACTTATTCATCTTCAAGTCCAAATATGTGATTTATTTTGAGATCGACCTCAATATCTTAAAATTCATATCTTAAGTTACTATCCAAAAATTCTATTTCTATACTTTAAAAATCCTAGATCCAAAGGTATCTATGGGGAATAATAGAAGTTAACCAAGATAAAGTTAAAAATCACTAAACCTAGAAGTTGTGAAGAAAACCCTCTAAATAATTGCCTCCTAACGAAGTTTACGTCTCAAAAATGAAATAAAGTGGGATAATCTCTAAAACCTTCTCTTTTTACCTGGCTGCAGATATTACTATTGGAAAATATTATTGCAAATACGAACTAGTGGTGGCAATTGCAAAATACTTCCTGGGCCACTATAATCGCAATTGCGACTGGTATCTCACAATTACGAGCATCGCAAATGCAATACTACCTTCGTAATTGTGAAGCTCGCCTTGTAAATGTGAGTTAGTATTTTCAAATGCGAACATCACATTTGCTAGTTGGTCATCAATATGCAATGATTGAAGACCTCAAAACTACGTATTTTTTGTAAAATACATAGGTACATCACCTTGACTAGATGGGGTTCAGGGGCTCGAATGAGTTTTGGATATATTTCAGGCTGGTTGGATGAGTTTGTCATTTCTGGTGCAACAATCATTGCATATTGATGACCAACTAGCAAATGTGATGTTCGCATTTGAAAATACTAACTCACATTTACAAGGCGAGCTTCACAATTACGAAGGTAGTATTGCATTTGCGATGCTCGTAATTGTGAGATACCAGTCGCAATTGCGATTATAGTCAGGAAGTATTTTGCAATTGCCACCACTAGTTCGTATTTGCAATAATATTTTCCAATAGTAATATCTGCAGCCAGGTAAAAAGAGAAGGTTTTAGAGATTATCCCACTTTATTTCATTTTTGAGACGTAAACTTCGTTAGGAGGCAATTATTTAGAGGGTTTTCTTCACAACTTCTAGGTTTAGTGATTTTTAACTTTATCTTGGTTAACTTCTATTATTCCCCATAGATACCTTTGGATCTAGGATTTTTAAAGTGTAGAAATAGAATTTTTGGATAGTAACTTAAGATATGAATTTTAAGATATTGAGGTCGATCTCAAAATAAATCACATATTTGGACTTGAAGATGAATAAGTAATCATGATTTGATCTTTATTTCGAATTTCAACCAAATGGATGCTCCTGGTTGACTTTTTGTTTCTCAAAAAGGTAAAAAGTATCCTAGTTAACTTTGATTAGGGGTATTAGGTTGTATTTGGCTCTATTTTCTACATGCAAATATGTTCGGGGTGACGTATATGCATGGTAACGAGTGTATATGTGTTAGACATGATTAAAGCATACAAGTAGATCTAGCTTTATTCATCCTTTGTTTACTTCATTTATTATATGTATTATCAGTGCAACTGGAAATGTATTTGTACATGTGAGTTATTTAATAGATAGACAATTAGTTAGTTAGTTAGTTAGGATGGTTATTGGTTGTTAGTGAGCTGTCATTGGTGGAAGTAGTTAGTATGTATATACGTTTTGCTACAGTAGCTTTGCAGTGGAACTATTTTATTTCTCAAATCCCTTTCTCTCTTCTCTTCTCCAGCTTCTCTCTAATTGCTTCCATGGATGAACACTGTTCTCATCCGCAATCTAACATGGTATTAGAGCAACCGATATTGTGTATTCATGCAATTTGATTTCATTTTCTCAGCAAAAATTCCTTAATCCTCTTCGCACGGATCTCTGTTATTTCTCATTTTCGAGTTTTTTCTTGTATTGCAACAATGGTGATTGACTCGATGTCTGAGGAGCAGACACTTCCATACATACATCCTCTATACCTTGGATCTTCTCACATTCCCTACATAGTTTTGATTCTGATCAAGCTTACCGGATCTAAAAACTATGGGCTTTAGAGTCGAATGATGAAGATCGCTCTTTTGGGGAAGAGGAAGCTAGGGTTTGTGAATGGTAATTGTACTAAGGAGAATTGTAACTCGCAATTGCATGAGCAATGTGAGACTTGTAATGTTATTTTACTCGCATGGCTGATGAACACTGCATCCACCGAGATTTTGAGTGGACTTGTGAGACGAATGCCAATCTAGTTTGGGAGGATATAAGAGAGATATTCGATAAGGTTAATTTCATGCGCATATTCCAGCTACACAGAGCCATCAATACTCTATCTTAAGGTACTGACTCTGTATCCACTAATTTCATAAAATTGAAGAGTTTGTGGAATGAATATGATGCTATGGTGTAGACTTCCAATTCCAAAGACTATGTGGATCATATGCAACAACAAAGGTTGTTGCAGTTTCTTAGTGGTTTAAATGATTCATATGATTCAGGAAGGAAGCAAATTCTATTGAAAACTATTGTTCCTTCACTCAATCAAGCGTATGCTATGATTATTGAGGATTAAACTCACAATTTGCCTAGTCTAAATACATGAGGAGTTAAGTTAGATCCAACAAGTATGCAAATTAGTGAAGGACATGTTTACAAAGGCAAATGACCTTTTATTCAATGTGACTATTGCAATCTGACAGGACACAGTAAGGTGAACTGTTATAAGATGATATGGTACTCTACAGACTTCAAGAATAAGAAGAAGTTTGGACAGGGTGTCAGTGGTTCTGAAACTCAGTAAGGGGGTCAATACAGGAGGCCACAACAACAACAAGCTTTAGTTGAGGTGAATAATATGTCTGGAAATAGTGAGGTTTCATTCACAAACTTTGAGGGAAAGGAATCTATTGCAGGCAATTTTTTTACTGATGAGCAGTATCAATAAATTTTGGCATTGCTAAACAAGGACACTAGAGATAATCAAGAAAATTTGGTAGGTAATGCTACCTGTTTCATGTCACAAATTCAAAAGAATGACTGGATTGTGGATTCTGTTGCCATACACCATATAGCTACAAGTCTAGATATGATATTAAATAGCATTAATGTGGATGCCTCACCTAGGGATAAGGTTAGATTACCTATTGGAGATAAGGTGGATATAACCTATACTGGTGAGGCATCTATTTTCAAAGGAGTGATGATATTCAGTATTATTTATGTGCCTAACTTCAAATTCAACCTCCTATCAGTCTAAAAAATAACCAAAGAGCTCTCCTACTTTGTAGCTTTCTTTCCTAACTTCTGTATATTCCAGGATCTATGCAATGGTAGGGTGAAGAGGATTGGAAAAGAGTCAACTAGTCTATACATTTTTAGGTTTGAGGATGACAACAATATGTTTCAAATACATGTTCTGGTGGCAACTACAAATAAAGAAGACTGCAGATTATGGCATATGAGACTAGGTCATCCCTCTATTACTGCTATGAAGAGTATGAGTTTACTAGGTCACAATTTAAGTAGTTCACTTTTTAATAATTGTCCAGTCTGTCCTTTGGCAAAATAGACCAGACTGAAGTTTCCTATAAGCAACTCTAGAGCTATAACACTATTTCATCTTGTACATATGGATCTTTGGGGATCCTATAGAAATCCTACTTTTGATAAGAAATATTATTTATTAACCATTATGGATGATCACAATAGGTTCACTTGGGTTTTTCTATTGCAATTGAAAACTGAGGTGATAGTTGCTATAACTAACTACCTATTATTGATCAAATCAGTTTGTATTAATGGTTAAAATAATAAGATTAGATAGTGGCACTAAATTTTCAATTCACAATGTACTAAGCTATTTCAGGATCTGGGAATTGTGTATCAAAGTAGCTGTGTTCATACTCCACGCCATAATGGAATTGTGGAAAGAAAGCGCAGGAGCATAATGGATGTGGCTAGGGCCTTGAGATTTCAAGCCGGCTTACCTATCAGATACTGGGGACTATGTGTACAAGCTGCAGTCTACCTATTAAATAGACTACCTTCTACTGTTATATAAGGAAAGAACCATTTTGAACTCCTATAAGGCAGACAAACATCTCTCATGCATTTGAGAGTAATAGGTTGCTTATGCTATGCAACAGTGTTTCCCAAATGTGACAAAGTAGGTAAAAAAGCCAAAGCCTGTGTGTTTATGGGATATTCTAGCACACATAATGGATATATATTAATGAATTTGTCTACCAAACAATTCTTTGTGAGAAAGATGTTGTGTTCATGGAGTTAGTTTTTCCTTTTGCACACTCACAGACTTCTGAATCTCCTTTAGTTATTGAATTTCTCATACTTGAACCTAAAGTACCTTGTGATATCCCTATTGATGTTCCAACTCAACCAGTTTCAAAAGCTATATTGTCATCTGTAGATCAACATGCTAGTGATACAATTGATGTTGACGTAGTTGAAGATCTTTCACTTGATTCTCCTACCGAAGACATTGATCCAAGAGAATCTCATGATGATCCAATAGATGACCTGCAAGACCTAGATGTTGGGGAACCTTCTCACATATGTTCAAGAGATTTTGCATAAGTAAAAGCAGACACTTCTTCAACTTCAGAAGAGCCATCCACACTCAAGAAATCAAAGAGGTAATGTATACAACTAATATAGATGAAAGACCATGTAGCAATTGGGAAGAACACCAGCAAATATACCATAGCCTACTATCTACCCTACAATAAAACTACTACTTAATATTAGTCCTATTTGGCTAAGTTTTCAAATCTATTGGAATCTCAATCTTTCAAGCAAGTAGCCAAAGATGAAAGATAGATAGAGGCTATGAAGCAAGAAATTCAAGCTTTAGAGGATAATCACATATGTGAGGTAGTATTGCTATCCCAAGGGAAACATGTAGTGAGATCTAAATGGGTATATAAAATTAAGTACCATGCTAATTGTGAAGTTGAAATGTTCAAAGCAAGGCTAGTAGCCAAAAGGTACAACCAACAAGAAGGTCTGGATTATCATATATATTTTCACCTGTTGTAAAGATGGTCACTGTAAAATCAGTGATAACCTTAGCAATGTCAAAAGGGTGGAACCTATGTCAAATGGATGTCTACAATGCCTTCTTACAAAGGAATCTTTGTAAATAAGTATACATGGAAATGCCTGAAGGATTCATAAGTCAGAGGGAGAAGAAAGTGTGCAAGCTGAGAAAGTCCCTATATGGACTCAAACAGGTCTCTAGGAAATGGAATATCAAGCTCATAGAAGCACTATTGAGTGCAAGTTTTGTTTGAAGCACGCATGATTACTCTTTGTTCACCCTGAAGAAGCAAGGAGACATAGCAATCATTCTTGTTTATGTTGATGACTTGCTAATCACTAGCAGTAATTTGTAACTAATCACTGAAGCTAAACAGGCTTTACATCAACAGCTCAAGATGAAGGAATTAGGGGATCTAAAGTACTTTTTGGACATTGAGGTACTTAGATTCAAATCTGGTGTAATTCTAAATCGGAGGAAATATGTATTGGAATTAATCTCTAAGCTGGGCTTAAGAGGAGCCAAACCAGCCAGTACACCTCTTGAACCAAACCTAAAACTCACCACAGTAGAGTTTAATGCTTCCATAAGAGCCACATATGATACACTTTTAGAAGATACTAGTATTTACCAAATATTTGTTGGGAAGCTAATGTATGTGACTATCACTAGTTCTGACACTATTTATGAGTGCAAACCTTGAGTTAGTTTATGCAAAGACCCAAGAAATCACACTAGGAGGCTAATATTAGAATTGTGAGATACATGAAGTGCTTACCAAGATAAGGGGTATGACTTAAGGATGAACCTAGTATTACTCTAGCATGCCGGTGCGACTCAGATTATGCCGCTTGCCCAAACACCAGAAGGTCTGTAACAGGTTATGTTATCAAATTTGGAAGCTCATTGATCTCTTGGATGTCTTAGAAACAACACATTATGTCTAGACGTTCAGCTGAATCAGAGTATAGAAGCATGACCTTAGGTGTTACAGAGGTTACTTGGCTGCTTGGATTGTTTCATGAACAGGGAGTTAAAATCCTTCGTCCTATAGCTGTGATGAGTGATAGCAAAGCTGCTATGCAGATAACTGCTAATCCCATTTTCCATGAGAGAACAAAACATTTCGAGATTGACTTTCACTTTATTCGAGACAACATTAAAGGGGGAATGGTACAGACATTCGATATGCCTACCAGGGATCAACTTGCTGATATATTGACTAAGGGCTTAGGACAGCAACAACACGTGCATTTGTTAGGCAAGTTAGGTGTGCTCAACATATTGCACCCTCCACCTTGAGGGGGCGTATTATCAGTGCAACTGAAAATGTATTTGTACATGTGACTTATTTAATAGAGAGATAATTAGTTAGTTAGTTAGGGTGGTTATTAGCTGTTAGTGAGCTGTCATTAGTAGAAGTAGTTAGTCTTTATATACACTTTGCTACAATACAATGGAACATTTTCATTTCTCAAATACCTTTCTCTCTTCTCTTTTCTAGCTTCTCTCTAATTGCTTCCATGGATGAACACTGTTCTCATCCACAATTTAACAATAGGCGTTATACATGTTTAACGCATACGCATTAGCCATGAATTCTCATTTCTTTGAGAGCTAGAAGAAATGCATTTGTTTTATAAATTTCTTTTCTTTGTTCAATATCGGGCGAAGTTCCTTCGTGGAGGAACTTTTTAAAATTTTCATTGCCGTTCATTTTCCGGTCACACCACTTATCCAAGAAAAAATCCAATAGTATTTTAACAAGTTTATTGTTTGTCAAAGTAGAAAAGCTGATTTTGTGGGTGTCTAGACCACTAAATAGAGATTCTTATTTCATGCTCAATTTATAACAAACTGAAAGTATATGCTTTATAGTTCCGGCTTCCGTTTCCCACTTTATAGATTTAGTACATTGTTCGCGAGTTAGCTGAACCAACTTTGAAGCTTGATTTGTAAAAATGAACAGAAGACAGTAATTTTCTGTATTGTACGAAGGAATTTTGGACCATGATTTTTTGTTCATCTTTTCAGACTATTGGATCTCTCTTCTTTATTCTTTTTGCTTTTCTTTTTCCTTCGCTGCCTCGTGCCCCATCCTTTTCTGTCGGGTAAACAAATAATCTTGTGTAGAACCTCTTACCTTCAAGTGAATGTCCGCTAAAGAATATGACATGAAGACCCCGACGGTTCATCTGTTCGCAAAGAGTATTATTTTTCCTTTAAATTATGAAAATTTAAAAAAAAATAAAAAAGACGGAAAGGATAAAAGGGAATATAAAAGGGTAAGAAAAGCTGATATCGTAATTATTTCTCGGGGTTAAATGACTACTTCTGTTATTTAAAAAAAGTGTCATAATAATAGGAGTAAGAACATATAAAAGCTCCTTTAATTACCAAAAAAAAAGACCATATAAAGGCTATTATTTATATTTGGGATGCGGAAGTTCGGATAGAGAAAAAGAATACGGTATATTTCTATGGTTTGGTGTAAATATAGGCTGGGGATAATTTTTACCAAATAAACAGAAACGCCTGGTGTGAATTGAATGCAATAGTTATAAATCTTAAGATAACAGTTTTATCATTGAGTTATTACTCAAATTTTATTAAAAGGATAAAATAAAAACAATCCAATTGGACCTAATAAAGGAGAATTATTCATTTTCCTGTTCGTTTTGCATTCTTTAGAATAATATGAATTTGATTGGGAAATCCTCAAATACCATATAGTATTAATTATAGGTTCACGGGGATCACAATAAAACCGTCAAAGTTTAACATATACATATATATATATAGCACAATTCCTCAACAACATGCATAAGATAAAAAATAATAGTAGAAGATATTTAAAATAAATATAAATTTTCTTAACCCTTAATTTCTTTTGAATTAAATGTATGAAGTACTCTCACCATGGTTACGTAAAGGGCGATACCTCGAACGAAATGGCCAAAGAGAAGCTGCAATTTGTCTAAGTCTGAAGCAACGCCGCTGTCTATTGATCCCTTCTTCAAGACAATCATCCGAAGTATCCATTTGAGTTTCAGAAGAAACCGGCAACGGATTTCGACAAACCGGGCAAGAATTATGAAGCCTTAACCATGGCACAATGCAATCGGAATGGTATATATGTTTGCATGGCAACTCTCTTGCTTCTCCGCCTATTTTGAACTTTTCCTTACAAACAGGACATTCTGAATCATCCCTTAAGTGTTCTGGCTTAATCACCACCGTCGGAATAGAATTTATAATTGGCTCTGCTACCGGTGCTGGACCTGGTCGATCATTTTCAGTTAACTCTTGTATTAGGTTTTCAAGGCCCGGACCTGTAAAGTAATCTCTGTCGTTCACTCCTGAAGGTGGACCTAACCGCATTTCTCCTAGTCGGTTAGGTCCACCGGAAGAATATTCTCCGGCTGGCCGAAGAATAATCCATGAACGTGGACGTGCTAGAATACCACTCTCCGGTGTCCATTCATCCGTGTCATTACTTAGAAATGAGTATCGTCTTCTTGGTCTTAGCCAGGAATCTCGTGTTCTGCGTTGTTCACGTGTAGGCCTGATAGAATCAGGCTGTACTATGGTTTCTGTCCCGTCCGATCGTCGAAAAATGGGAACTGCATTTCCACTGGTAGATCTGTTGAACAAACTAGGATCAAGCATGAGAGTTAGAGCTTCAAGAATTCTAGCTTCTGGGGAAGGATCAAATGAAGTGAAGTCCAAGATTTGTCTAGCGTTTGTCTCTTCGATTTCGCAAAGGAAGTGGCCGAAACATCGAGGACAAACTATCTCTGAAGGGTTTTCCGGCGATATTCTGACAGTGCGATGGCATTGATAACACCAGTAACGCCGGAAGTTCCTGATCCCATTATTAGGGTTTTCTCTTGAGGACATGATGTTTGGTGAAAGATTTAGTTTTCGGGGAAATATATTGAGATTTTATGAACAGAAACAAGATCATGGGTTCGATTTATATTATATGTAAAGATGATTTTTGTAAAGAGAAAAACAAAAGCATTGGAGAACAAGAATGGGATTAGAGGAAAAGGGATGGCTTTTGGCATGCAGAGAAAGCGATTCTGGCTTCATTTGTTACTTTTTTCCTGCTTCTTTTTGAAGAAAAGCATCACCCTATAGCGGCTATGCTTGTCAATAGTTTTGTTTATTTTAAGCAAATTCCAATAGGAGGAATGGGAAGGAGATCTCGTCTAAATTCTATTCTGTTTAACTCAATGTATATTGACGTGCAAATTTCTTTGTAGAACACTTTATAAGCACCTTTTACTTTATTTACTCAGTTGATAAACAGCAATCACCCCAACTTACTCCCTCCGTTTGAATTTATGTGAACTTATTTCTTTTTTATTCCGTACAAAAAAGAATGACATCTTTCCCTATTTGGAAACAATTTACATTTATGAAATAATTTAAAGTCATACAAAATATACATGCGTCATTTTACACCACAAGTTTAAAAGTCTTCTCTCTTTTCTTAAACTCCGTGCTCAGTCAAATAATTCACATAAATTGAAAGGGAGGGAGTATTACTTTTCGGCTTATAATCAAATTTAATTTGATCAAATTTTTTCAGTACTTCTCGAGGAGCAAGAAAGACAGAGTTGATAGAACAGACTGAACAGTTATACTAATAAATAACTCTTATGATATACGGAACTAAAGAGGGGAATGTGAGGAGGCTCCAAATGTAAATAGAGATCAGAGTAGAACGAGAAGAAACTATGAATTTATTGATGTGGTGATTAAAAAGAAAATAAAATACGATCTTTCATTTTCCTTTATTTCTATCGTTTCCTCACTTTGATACATAGTAACTTTTCTAAATTGGGCTGGAGACGTGCAGTAATTAAGTAATAACGCAATTAACTTTTGAGGGCGAAATAACCAAATATAAAAATGTGCATATGCAAAAAAGGATTTTGAGACAAATATTTAGAAACTGCTGCACTAGTTTCGTATATCTCCTCTTAAGTTCTAGTTGTAACATCTGCCTTCATTGCAGCTGTAATTCTTAGACAAAATCTCCTTTCTTTCAATTCTCTATATATCATTAACACATTTTTTTCTAGTAGTTAATGTGACGGCTATTAGATGCATTCTAGATACAATTCTCTATATATCATTAACACATTTTTTTCTAGTAGTTAATGTGACGGCTATTAGATGCATTCTAGATATTGCATTGGAGGAACAATGACAAATGTTCTAACTAGAAGTACATAATGCATTCTACATGCCCAAGGATTTTTCATTTTGACACCTGAATTGAGGATTATACCTAGCGAACACTTGACCTCGAGCAAAAATGTGTCTAATAGGCATGGTATGTTGAATATGTATATAGAAAACTTATATTTGATGCTATCAATAAAAAACTGTACCAGGTAGAATCAGGGGCGGAGGCAAGGGGGCGGAAGGGTGTTCATCCGAACACCCTTCGCCGAAAAATTATACGGTATATATAAGGCAAAATCTATTTTTTATCACTATATATTAAGTTTTGAACACCCTTGACACGAGGAAATATTTGGCTTAGTGGTCAAGGGTGTTCAAAATGTGCATAAAATCACAGGTTCAATTCCCGTGAGCTACAATCCAATTTTTTTTAACACCCTTAATATATATCCTGCCTCCGCCACTGGGTAGAATATGCGACAGGCAAAAAGTTGTCAACCTATGGTGACATGTACAGTTATGGAATTCTATTGTTGGTAACATTCACAGGAAGAAGTCCCACAGATAAACTATTCAAGAATGGTTTAAACATACATGATTTTGTTAAGATGGTCATACCTGAACTTAAGGCACTAGTTCGGATGAAAACTCTGATTAGACAGTGGCTAGCTAACATAGCTATCCATAAAAAAGACATGCATCTCGTTGCAGGTTCATGAGCAGATTGAACTGAGATGAGGTAAGATTGATCATTTAGGGAAAATGATTTCATAAGCCTTCAACATGATAAAAAACTTGAGGAGGATCAGCAAAGCGAAGAGCAGGATTTAGAATTTGAGGACCGGCAAAGCATGAATATTTAATCTCGACTGTGATTATTGTCTCTTTCCCAAGGTCAGGCTACTCATGGATCAATAGTCTACTCCAGGTGCTTCCTTTCTAGTCGCTTCCTTAAATTCTAGATCCCGCTCTAAGCTTCGTCGGTTCCGTTGGTGCAGGACTTGATGGACAGATTGAGTAAAGCTTGCTGGTTCACGAAGCTTGATTTAAGGTTGGGTTATTGGTAGGTGCGTATTGCAGAAGGTGTTGAGTCTAAAACTACATATGTTATGAGAAGGAGGCGCCGCACCAGGCATCAACTCAATTCTATGATGAATCGTCCTCTGCGGTGGCAGATTTTTCGGCAATTGTGGAGGCATCATGTCAGCAAAGTCCCTCAAAATTTTAGCGACGCGGTCCGGCACTTCCACTTTGACATGAGGTTTCACCTCGACCATCGCAGCAAGGAAAGTATCTTCTCCCTTTTTCAACCCTTTTTCCACCATCATGGCAGAGATTAATGAAGTCTTCCTTTGAGTTTCTTCCTTCCCGTATGGATGAACAACTTTAATAAAACCGGGAGCAATTTTGTTCATGATCATCACTGCGTCTGAGTGAGGCATTGGGACGAAATGATGCTTCCACAGAAAGTCAATTCCAAGGATGATCTCAAACTCTTCTAATGGGATCACCATCAGATTTATCTTCCCTTTCCAATTCCCGCAAGACATGGGAACATCGTAAGCCATACCCACAATGGCTTGCGCTTTAGCATTCACTGTTTTCATGTAAGAGGGACACTTAGATACACTCAAACCATACCTATGCACCAAACTAGACGAAACAAAGATGTGCGTAGCGCCAGTATCTACCATAGCTATCACACCCTTGTCCCCAATTTTCATTTCGATGCGTATCAGCAAAGAATGAGGGTTACTCTCATTGCTTGTGGCATTAACCAATGAGATAACATTGAGCAATTGCAAAGGATTCACCAAGGCAGGAGCAATTTCCTGTTCTTTTCCATCCCTTTTCTTTTTTGTAGCAAGCAAAGCATTAACCCGCTCCCGATTTGGACAATTCTTGGCAAGATGAGGTCCATCGCACGTCCAGCAACCATCGCCCTTTTTGTTTGCGACGCCTTTATTTCTAGCATTTATATCAGCAACATTCTTGCCCTTTTCCAAAACTTCTTTTCGAACTTCTTTCCTCCATTCCCCTTTCTTCTCCACCATTTTCTAGGTTTTGAAGTAGAAGGAATATCAGAAAGACTACGGGTACTGCGATAATCCACCAAAGAATCCCCTGCAGCAATCGCACTTGGGAGATCTTTCACGTTCTGTCTACTAAGTTTGTTCTGCGCCCATGCTTGCATTCCAGAAATAAAATTATGCAATCTATCATCCTCCGACATGTTCTGAATATCCAGCATTAAGGAAGTGAATTCCTTAATATAATCACAAATAGATCCGATTTGCCTTAGACGTTTCAAGCGATCCCTAGCAAGCCAAGATGCATTACTAGGCAAGAATTGGTCATTCATTTCCTTCTGAAGTTTAGCCCACGTATCAATCTTTGGTCTTCCCGCACTTTCACCATCAGCCATGCGAGTTCTCCACCATAATTTAGCATCTCCCGTTAGGTACATTCTTGTAATTATGACCTTCTCTTCGTCTGGAACTTTGGCAGCAGCAAAGTACTGCTCCATATCCCACAAAAAGTTCTCCAATTTTTTAACACTACGTGCTCTACCAAACGCCTTAGGATCAGGGATCTTTACTTTCGAACGTTCTTCACACACTTGGCCTGGAGCGGCCAATATCCGTCGAAGTACAGTAATTTCAGCATTCAAAGTTTCGATCTCTTTCTGTAGATCTACAACTTTGCCTTCTACAGCCTCACAAGTTTGTTGATCTCATCACGGAACTCAACCATGCCATCCTTTAGACGGTAAATCTCAGTAATTAGATCTGCCAAGTCTAAAGGATCATCAGTCATGCCGATCATCCCTTCCAGTCGCTGCACACGATCACGCAACTCTAAAGTTCCGCTAGCCATGGCCACTAATCACGACCAAATCTCTTATACCAGTTGTTACAGGGCCAATTTTTCGCAAATATTGACACTGCACGGCAGCATCAAATCACACTGCTACTCAGCCTAATTTTCGCACATAATAGTCCGACACTTAGAAGTTTCAGACTTTAGCCAACCTTAAAGAACACACACAGAATTACGGTATCGTCGCCCCGATCCAGCCTCACTCTGATAACAATTGTCACACGGGTCATTTAGGATAATCAAATTCTGCCCAAGGTTCACCTCCGTGTGGCAACCAAGCCCAACCTTGGTTTCGGCCTTTCCAACACTTAGATTATTTTTAGGGATGTTTTGAGTATAGAATGGAAATAGGCAGCAATAAAACAGTAAAAGACACACGATGTTTACAGGAATTTCTTCCCAACTTGTATTAGTGGAGTGAATACAAGAACACAAAGCCAACCCTACGGCCAAGACAAATAATTCCCCAATTCCCTGCCCCAAAATGAACTTCCTACCCTTTGGAAATGACTTAGACGAATTTGGCTAACACAATAGACCAAGACTAAGTTCTGCCCCGTTTTAGGCCACCCTTGGCATATATATAAAGGCTACAATCAGTTGACAAGCCCCAACTGATGGGCAAATAAGTTAAGACAAGTACAAAAATGTGGGCACACTTTTAGGCCATGATCGTCAGCATGTCTTGGAGTGGTTGCAACTCACCGGTTTAATCCCGAGCCGAGGAAATTTATGACTCTGTATTACAGTCTGCGAAACTAGAAACCTGGATAAGGAATTCTGTTAACCCGAGAGAATGTGTTAGGCACTCCCGGATTCTGTGGTTTTAGCACGGTCGCTCAACTGCGATTTTTGTTTTTATCTGATTTCTTTATATATTTTAATTATGTGCTTTTAATGTTCCGCTTTTCAATTTTAAAAGAATTGCAACGTCGTGAAAATGTATTTCGGGCCACACCGTACCAGTACGCCTATGGCCTTTAACACATTCCGACTTCGTTGAGAGTAGGATTTGGGTCACATAAATGCGCACCCGTATTTGTGAATGTAATATTATTATAAGTCGCGCCTAAAGTTCCTACGCCTTGATTAACTTTTGGAAAGCCATGGAATTTGCTAAATGGCACGCCTCGAAATCTAAGGTTGAGTTAAAGCTAATTAAATGAGGGCCATGGATTATGATTGAAAAATTATAATCTATGTACTAAATAATTAGAAATTATCTATACTATAGCTTCTTAAACATAATCTATTTTAGTGAATGGTGGACCATAGGTACAGTTTTCAAAGATATAACATTCTTAATACACTTGATACAAAAGATCGGAGTTCATACCTTGCTAGCAACACAGCAAAACGAAAAGAATACGAATCTGTTTTCCGGGAATGAAAGCACCACAGAGCCAAGAGAGAACAGCTAGCTCAATATACAGCAACGGTATCGAGCAGAAATCGCAAACCAAATCTAAAACAATTCTTCAAACAGAAAGTTTGGAATCGAAAATAACTTCGCCTCAATTTGAAATGTGCTTTCCTTGAATGAGAATTCCAATAGTCACACCAACAGAGTAACACTTCGATTACAATCGGCTTCGAGATAGCAACAAAACTCAACCGGAAACACAGAACAACAATCTCAACTCGAACCTCGAACAAAAGCTTAGAACTCAACTCGGCACTGTGAATCACGAATCAAATGCGAACTCAAATCGAAATTTCACTTGTATTCCATTTTTTACAACTGGAAATAGAATTTGAAAGAGGAGACGAGAATTTCTGTTCGAATATCCCCCTTTTTTGTTTGTGCTAAGACCAAAAATGAAGAAACACAATCGAAAAGAAGAAGAATATTTTTGAACCCTAGTTTTCCTCCTATCAATTTTCTCTGAATTTTCGCTCTCGCTCTCAAAATCCCTCTCCAAATCTCTGATTTTTTTCCTCCGTTCCTCTTTGTTATGTCCGTTATGTTGAAGGTGAGGAGTATCAGATGGAGACACGCTATTTGCGTGTCTCTTTCTTATTTCCATTGTTTGTTATTTTTTTTTTTTTTTTTTTTTTGTATTTTTGCTTTATTTTATGACTTTATTAAATTGTTAAATTAATTAATTCCTAAAATTTATTTGATATCTATTTTATAGTAATTCTCAATTAAAACATTAAGATGCTATTTTTTTATATTTTTCTTTAATTGTTCTAAAATGAATTAATACCTACTAAATGAGAAATTGATTTTGTAAATGTAAATACATATTTTTTGTATTTTTTATATGATTTAACATGAGCAACTAACACACAAATTGTAAAAATAAGAAAAAGTTATTTATTTTGAATTTATGGGAATAACTCATATATAGGGTAAAAATCACGTGCTCACAGCTGCCCCTCTTTGCTCGGGAACACGAAGAGTTTCCGTGCAAAGATAAGTGAGCAACTATGAACGATTTTTACCCGTTCGAGTATTCCGCTGTGAAGCATTTTGAAAAACTTTGACCGCACCCTGCTTCTGAGGTTGCCTACATATCCTGGGCTAAACAGGAATCAGGTCAGTGTAGTTCGGGAGTGATGGAGTATCGAGGTTGAGAGTCGAGGTTCCGTCCGAGGCTCCGGTCCGTTGTCCCGCTATTACATCAAAATTGAAAAAGACTAACTAAACCTATCGACTACGAGTTACAAAATTCCTATCTATGAGTCTTCTGAAGCTTGATCTTGAGTTGGTTGGTGCTTCATGCGGACCCTGATCTGAATCTTGATGCTTGTTAGCTGTAGGTGTTGGTTCAATCTTCTTCGGCTTTTGGATCAAGTCCGGACATATAGTGCCCATGATTTCAGGTGGGCTCCTAGTTGCTGAGCCTTGACTTGTATTTCTCTTTCACTGGCATTCTTGTTATTGCCTCGACTTGTTTAACTTCTTTTCACCGGCATTCTTGTTCTTGCCTTGACTTGTTCAAACATTCTTCAATATGAAGTATTCGTCCATTCTCCAGGTGGACCTCTGCTTGTGACAAAATAAACAACCAAAGAAAGATTTTTCTGCCCCAGTATGGTGACTGGGCACATCATGTTATTGAATGTCCGAATTTTTCATTTTTTTCTTTTTTCTTTCTTTTTCTTTTTTTTTTCTTTTAAAATGCGGATATGCATGAAATGAAATGCAGAAAAATATTCCCGTGTTAGAAGGTGGGCGCCTAACAGAATTTAAACGTGCAATGCGAATGCAGAAAGTATTCCCGTATTAGAAGGTGGGCGCCTAACAGAAATTAAACGTGCAATGCGAAATGTATTCCCGTATTTGAAGGTGGGCGCCTAACAGAAATTAAACGTGCAATGCGATGCAGAAAAATATTCCCGTATTTGAAGGTGGGCGCCTAACAGATATGCATGAAATGAAATGCAGAAAAATATTCCCGTGTTAGAAGGTGGGCGCCTAACGGAAATTAAACGTGCAATGCGATGCAAAAATATTCCCGTATTTGAAGGTGGGCACCTAACAGAAATTAAACGTGCAATGCGATGCATAAATGTATTCCCGTATTTGAAGGTGGGCGCCTAACGGAAATTAAACGTGCAATGCGATGCAAAAAAGTATTCCCGTATTCGAAGGTGGGCGCCTAACAGAAATTTAACGTGCAATGCGATGCAGAAAAGTATTCACGTGTTTGAAGGTGGGCGCCTAACAGAAATTAAACGTGCAATGCGATGCAGAAATGTATTCCCGTATTTGAAGGTGGGCGCCTAACAGAAATTAAACGTGCAATGTGATGCAGAAATGTATTCCCGTATTTGAAGGTGGGCGCCTAACAGAAATTAAACGTGCAATGCGATGCATAAATGTATTCCCGTATTTGAAGGTGGGCGCCTAACGGAAATTAAACGTGCAATGCGATGCAAAAAAGTATTCCCGTATTCGAAGGTGGGCGCCTAACAGAAATTTAACGTGCAATGCGATGCAGAAAAGTATTCACGTATTAGAAGGTGGGCACCTAACAGAATTTAAACGTGCAATGCGAATGCGGAAAATATTCCCGTATTAGAAGGTGGGCGCCTAACAGAAATTAAACGTGCAATGCAAAAAATGTATTCCCGCAGCCTGAGGACCGGGGAGTGGATTTTAAAGGATGCTATCTTCCTCTTTTTGGTATTTTCTTTTACCAATTATCTCTTGCCTGTGAATTTCTCCACTTATTTGGCGAACTTTCTCTTTTTGTGTTTTCTATTTTCCACATCGGTCACATTCACTTTAAAGTGATGAGTGACAATTTGTTCCTTCATGAAACAAAATTTATTAGATATAAACTGCTGGCAACTGGCATCTGCCGTCCCTGCTTCTTATTGCCTTCCTCTTTTTTGCTTTTCTCCTGCCGTGTAACTTTCGGCTGCTTATCTCTTTATCTTAGGTGAAACATTCATCAGACCAAGACTTTTATCTTGGGAGAAAGTTTCAACAGACTAAGATTGTATCTCACTGGACTATGTCCATTTCAATGTAATCTCAGGAGGATTAACCATCGGACTGAGTTTATGACTCCAGGAGATACTTCATCAGACTGGGTCCCTTTTCAATTCAGACTTTCTTAAGCCTTTCACATTCAACAAACTTTTCTTTCCTTTCAACTTTTAACTTTCTTTATTTTCCAAACTTCTGATTTTACCTTTCAAATTATGCCTTTCCTTTTCGTTTCAAATTATGCCTTCATTTCCTTTTCCAACTTCTACTTTCATTGACTTCGGCCTTCCTTTTGTTTTCACATTTCATTATCTCTTTATCTTAGGTGAAAAATTCATCAGACCAAGACTTTTATCTTGGGAGAAAGATTCAACAGACTAAGATTGTATCTTACTGGACTATGTCCATTTCAATGTAATCTCGGGAGGATTATCCATCGGACTGAGTTTATGACTCCAGGAGATAACTCTTCGGACTGGGTCTATTCATTTGCATGGTCTCAGGAGGATTATCCGTCGGACTGAGATTATGACTCCAGGAGATAACTCTTCGGACTGGGTCTATTTATACTTTCCCTTCTTTTCGGCTTTTGCCTTTCTTTCTTTTCCAACTTCTGATTTTACCTTTCAAATTATGCCGTTCCTTTTCTTTTCAAATTATGCCTTCATTTCCTTTTCCAACTTCCACTTTCATTGGCTTCTGCCTTCCTTTTGTTTTCACATTGCATTATCTCTTTATCTTAGGTGAAAAATTCATCGGACCAAGACTTTTATCTTGGGAGAAAGATTCAACAGACTAAGATTTTATCCTCTTATCTTAGGTCAAAAATTCATCAGACCAAGACTTATCCATCGGACTGAGTTTATGACTCCAGGAGATAACTCTTCGGACTGGGTCTATTCATTTGCATGGTCTCGGGAGGATTATCCATCGGACTGAGTTTATGACTCCAGGAGATAACTCATCAGACTGGGTCCATTTGCAATTCAGACTTTCTTAAGCCTTTCACATTCAACAAACTTTTCTTTCTTTTCAACTTTTAACTTTCTTTATTTTCCAAACTTCCGTTTTTCCCTTTTGTTTTCAAATTGCACTATCTCTTTATCTTAGGTGAAAAATTCATCAGACTAAGACCCTTGTCTTAGGAGAAAGTTTCAACAGACTAAGATTTTATCCTTTCCGACACTTGTTTCATTTACCTTCCGACTTGAATTGTTCAACTCCGAAACAATTGTATTTACCTTCATGCTCTTCGGATGACTATCCGATGACAGAAAATTTTTTCTGCCCCAGTTTGACAATATCTTTTGCTCTTGTTTCAAAGCAAAGAAAACTCTGTCAGTTTAAAATGCGGTGGTTGGTTGTGGCCTTGCTTTCCACCCGAGCGCCCTGCCTGCTCACCGGCTATTCTTTTCATTCTTTCTTTGTTCAAAACCCGCCTTCCTTACGGCATGTATGTTGTTCCTTTCTTGACGGATCCCACAATTCCGATCTTGAAGTCTATGATTTCTTCAATGATTTATTTGACAACCTTGGGTGTTTCTTGACTGGATCTTTCTTTTGTCAGAATACACTCCCATATTTCCATTTGTTATATTTTTCCCGAATTGGCTCTTTGCCGACCTTTGTGTCTAGCATGAACCCCAAACATTTTTATTGTTGCCCGCTCCATTGCACATGTTGCTCTTTTGGCTTAAAGCACTGGCCTTGTCTTTTCCCGACTTACGACAATTGTCGTGTTGGCCAAATCCCATCTTGTGCAATTGGAAAGCTTGGTGGCAAATTTTGAAATCATTTCTATACTTGTTATGACCCGACGGACTCAATAAGAGGGAGGGTAAAACAAGGTACAAAGGATAGAAAGAAAGGAAAACATAATTCCTAACAAGAAACCTACAAAAGAATGACCTATCGGATTTTGAATACCGACCCTAGCGACCTTGACATGCACTTTTGGCCTTCTCTGTATAGCAAAGTTGATGTTCAACTCTTGTTGCAAGTTCTGCCGTGAAACCAGTCTTCAACACTTCATTTCTTGATCTGATCCTTAGTCGACTTGTAGTGCCCATCGGGTTTTCACCATCAAGCCTCTCTCATTTGCTCTTTCTTTCTCTTGACTCACCGTCGCCTTACGGTGCCCGTGAGGGTTTTCACCGATAAGACTCTCTCATTTTGATTTCTCTCATCGTGGAGTCTCGTGGTGGTTTTCATCATCTTGAATTCTTCATTCTCCTTTGTTCGGACTCGAGTGTTGCCCTTGATGTGATTCACCTTTGCTCGTTTGACTCGGCATTTCTTGAAGATTGATCGGAAGGTCTTCCTTTGGACTGTAATGCGGGCTTTTGGATGGGGTAAGAAAAAAGGATATAAAGGCTCAAAAATATTTCATCTTGGGTTAAAATTACAACTTTCGGAATCTTATTTATTCAACAACCATAACTTCTGCCCCAGTTTCCTTCTTGGGGGATTTTTGGATTTTTCCTTTATTGTGACTGAACCTCAGTGAGGCTGCCTACGTACCCTTTCGGGATCAAGTCAAACGTAGTTCAGACTACGTCCGTATTCATTGTTGCATCTTGACTTCTCCCAATTTTCTTTGCATTCTTTTTTCCTTTATTGTTCTTTTCTTTTCTTTTCTTTTTTTTTTCTTTTTTTTTCTTTTCTTTTGTTTTTCGCTCAATCCTTAATTTTTGTTGTTGATTCCGAAAGAGGGGTATGAAAGAAAATATAATATGGCTCAAAGGGGATAACAATGGATAAAGTGTTTGGATAGCCGAATAAAATGCCTTCGTCATTCCAATCTTCGAGACCTACCAAGTACAAACTATACGGTCAAACACCTTTGATTAATTCACATTTTTGCCTTCTATTTTTTACGATTCTCAATGCCATTGGGCAACAATCCCGATACCACGAATGGTTCCTTTAGCCTTGGTGTACTTTTGCCTTTGGCTTTAAACCGATGAAGCATGATGCATTTCCAAGGCATTTCTTTATGTTCTGTTTTCCCCCAGTATTCACTTGATTCAGGTTTCACAGTATTCCAATATGTTTCATTTCTTTCGAGATCATTACATCTTTAACATTGTTTTATCGCTAAATTGTCTTTTAAAATCAGGCCGAGAATTGTGTGCAAGTCATGTTGCTAAAATCAGTATGAGAAGAATTGTAAAGTAATTAGAAATGGAATGACTAGAAATGACGGGAAACAAAGAGTTGTATTAAACTGATGGGTTGAAACAACAAGACGAACAACAAAACGAACAGACTAGACTAGAATTACAAACCTAGACAGCACTAAACAAACTTATTACTAAACAAAGCAAAGTGGAAAGATAGAAGGGTTTTGACTCTCAAGACAACGTCCGGATTACAACCCTGAAATAACCCGGGCAAAAGAGATGACACCAAAAATATACCACCAAAACTCCAAGAGACGGAGCGCCTTCCCAATTGACAAACATGGCATCCTAGCCACTGAATTCTGCATTAATGTTGCCAAGATCACTTTCTGTTTCAATATCTTCAACTTCAGTTGACCTTCCAAGAAGATTTTCATCACCCACATCACCGGGTATCATTCCCACAAAATGTGCTCCGTTATATGCAAGTAAAGGATTCTGTGCAATGTTCTGGATGCCACTGCCTTGGACCACAATTATTCCTTTCTGAATCATTCTTTCTATCTCTCTTTTCAAATCCCGACAACTTTCAACATCGTGCCCCAGGGCATTGGAGTGGTATTCACACCTTTTGGATGAGTCAAAACTTCTCGCACGTCGGTCCACCCGATTTGGAGGGATGGGTGCAATCACGCTATGTCGTTTTAACTTCTCAAACAAGCTTGCATAGGACTCTCCTATTGGTGTAAAATTATCTTTCAACTTCTGTTCCTTTCCATACCCCTGGCTTGGATGTGGGTTATAAGGTATTTGAAAATTTTGCGGAGGCTGGTAAAGATTTTGTGACGTTCGGGCTCGCTTTCTTGGGTGTTTTGAGGATTGAGCAACATACTGGACTGGATCAACAGAGTATGGAGGGTTCTGAGGCGGGTAGTAATGCTTAAGAGGGTCATGGAAAACTTGATGAGGTTGTGTATACCTTTGAGATGTTCTCATAGGACCTCTTCTCGACCCTGACATCATCATGATTTCTTCATCACTCCCATACACATCACTAAATTCACTTTGGACATCCCGAGCCGCATCTTTGAGAGCTGCTTGACTTATAATTTTGCCTGTCTTAAGACGATCTTCCACCATTTCTCCCATTTTGATTATTTCTTCAAAGGAGTGACCAACTGCAGATATCATGTTTTGAAAGTAATCCGCTCTTGAGCCTGAAGGAAAACAGTGGCCAACTCGTGATCATTCATGGGTGGCTTAGCTCTCACTGCCTGCTCTCTCCATTTGATGGCATATTCCCTGAAACTTTCAGTTGGTTTCTTTTTCAGTTTAGAAAGGGAAATGCGGTTTGGGGTGACATCAATATTGTATTGAAACTGTTTGATAAAGGCTCGTGCCAAATCATCCCAGACGTGCCAACCAGATGCGTCCTGATCCCAAAACCATTCAGATGCTACTCCCGGGAGGCTTTCCCCAAAATAAGCCATGAGCAATTCTTCTTTTCTTCCCACACCTCTCAATTGGTTGCAATACCTTTTCAGGTGGGCTATGGGGTTTCCGTGTCCATCATACTTTTCCAATTTGGGAACCTTGAAACCAAGCGGCAAGTGGACATCGGGGAACATACAAAGATCTCTGAAGGCAACATTCTTTTGACCTGCCATTTCTTGCATGTTTTTCAGCCGTTGTTCTAATCTCTTCAATCTTCGGGCCATTTCTTCCTGTACATTCTTTCGGGTAGGCTTCTCAACGTTTGCAGGAAGGTCAAATGAGTACGAGTGTACTCGGGAGAGTGGTACTGTTCTTGCTGTATAGCAGATTGTGACTCATGAGAAGGCTGTCCTTGGCTATTGGCCCATGCTTGACGCATTTTGGTCATTTGTTGTTTCAATGCTCTGTTTTCCTCAACCACAGTAGACCCTTGTTGAATTTTCTGACCTTGAGTCTCTTGAGCACTCGTAACAACTTCGATGCCGGTTATCATTTTCCTTGGATCTTGCTTTCCAATTTACCACAACCAACCACCTCGACTTTCTGGATCAACAAAACGAAACCACCGGGTTAGCGTTAAGGTATTCCACTTATTGATTTCCTTTGTTTTTTTTTCTGCTATTTTCTTTTCTTTTTCCCTTTTGTGGTTTTTTTCATTTTTCCTTTTTTTTTTTCTTTTTGTAGTTTTTCATTTTTTTTTTTTGGTTATGGAAATGGTCGAATCCTATGTGGATTGCTTACGTATCATGACCCCGCATGAATCATACCGAGCGTAGTTCTTGCAAATTAATGCAAGAAATAAAAGAGATGTTTATTGATATTTATTCGATTTTTTTTTCTTTTTGAAGCAAAATTATAAAAACCGACTCCAACTACAAACTGTGATAAAAAACTTTCACACCTTGTGCCAGAGATTTTTACAAGAATAAGAATATTTTTAGCACCAATTATGACTATTTCTACAAAATTAGCCACATAATGGCTTATTTGGCAAAATGACTATTTTTGCAAAATTTATTTATGAAAGATAAACTTGAAATTTGTTTTTTATCCTGTGGCTCATGGGGCATCGTTCGGCATCACCATAAACCAACATAAGACTATTTTTCATAAATTGGCCATGTAATGGCTTATTTAGACAAAGTGGCTCTTTTTGCAAAATTTTATTTAAGAAGATGCAAATTGAATTTTTTTTTATCGTGTGGCTCATGGGGCATCGTTCGGCACCGACACAGGCCAACACAAGACTAAGGAAGTTAAAAATACAAAAATGTGGCTATTTCAGCAAAATTCGGCCATGTAATGGCTTATTTGATAAAGTGGTTATTTTATAAAGTTGAGTAATGACTCAAACTTGATTTTTGCGAATACAGCCTTTCAACATTTCCGCGAGGGAATATTTCAAGGCTGTGTCCAAAATTATTTACAATGACTCAAAGTGGCTATTCTTGCAAAAACGGCCTTCCGGTGTCTTTTGAGGGACATTCGGCATATTTTGAGCAAGAATAGCATCACCCGACTTATTTATAACAAAATCAAAAATTTGATATTTTTTGGTTATTTTTGCAAAAGGGGTGTGAACCCGGACTTGATTTTGCGGCTATGGCCTTGCAACATTTCCACAAGGAATATTTCAAGGCTGTGGCTGCAAATTATTAAAAATGATTCTAAGTGGCTATTTTTGCAAAAACAGCCTTCCGGCGTCCTTTCAGAACATTCGGCTATTTGCAAAAACGGCATCACTTTGATTTTATTGACAAAATTAAACACACATTTTTTTTTAAAAAAAAAAGGGTGGGAACCCAAACTTGATTTTGAAGCTACGGCCTTTCAACGTTTCCACATGGAATATTTCAAGGCTATTATTCAAAAAGAAAAAGAAAAGATTTCAAAGTGGCCATTTTTGCAAAAACAGCCTTCCGGCGTCCTTTCGGAACATGCGGCTATTTTCAAAAATAGCGTCACTTTGATTTTATTGAAAACTAAAAACACACATTTTTTTTTATTTTTTTTAAAGGGGTGGCCTTTCAACATTTCCATAAGGAATATTTCAAGGCCATTATTCAAAAAGGCGTAGTTCGGTCAAATTATTTGACCAAATATTTCAACAAAATTGTTCTACCTATTTTTTCAAATTTTCGACAATAATTCGTCAATATATCGATATTTTTCTATTCTAAAATTTTCTCTTTTTTTTTTCAAGAATTTAGCCAATAATAATCTAGAACAAATAAATGCAACATATAACATGCTCGGTCTTTAATTTTCCAGGCCACCTGTCCTAGACGGACCCAACCCCTGTGTTGAGTCCCCTAAGTCAGATATGATGCAAATAAACGTCCTAAATCTAGGCTCAATATCCCGATGTTTTCAATGGTACTAGACCGTGTACCCGAGCGGACAACTCGGATCGAGGAGGGGGCTACGTACCGGTGACCCGCGGAGTCAATCGGCTTTGTAACTTATCCGGCCTCTTTTCTTATTTTTGGTATTGACACTAACAGAAAGGGGAGTCTCAACCAGTAAGCACATCCCCGGGGGTAAGAAGAGAAGGGTTTTCGGCACAGTTTTATATATACAGTTCACGCAATATCAAAGCGGTAAACATATAGCAGATTAATCAAAACATATACGGAAATCAGATATAAGCAAAAATAACAATTTAACTGAGCTCGAATTCTTAAACCCTGAACCGAAGTTCTGCTTTACTTATCCCCAGCAGAGTCGCCAAAGCTGTCACACCTCCTTTTTTTCACACACGTGTAATGTGTCACTATTTACTACTACACCCCGAGAAGGGATATAATAATAATCAGGGAAGGAGTTTTTCCACTTAAAGGATAGTCGGAACGGGATCAATTTATTTAATTTTTTAGAGTCGCCACTTGGGAGAATAATGGTGTCCCAAGTCACCGGTTTAATCTCGAACCGAGGAAATTTATGACTCTGTATTACAGTCTGCGAAACTAGAAACCTGGATAAGGAATTTTTTTAACCCGGGAGAAGGTGTTAGGCACTCCCGGATTCTGTGGTTTTAGCACGGTCGCTCAACTGCAATTTTTGTTTTTATCTGATTTCTTTATATATTTTAATTATGTGCTTTTAATGTTCCGATTTTCAATTTTAAAAGAATTGCAACGTCGTGAAAATGTATTTCGAGCCACACCGTACCAGTACGCCTATGGCCTTTAACACATTCCGACTTCGTTGAGAGTAGGATTTGGGTCACATAAATGCGCACCCGTATTTGAGAATGTAATATTATTAATCACGACTAAAGATACTACGCGTTTGCACTTTGCGAGGGCCATGAAATTTGCTAAATGGCACGCCTCGAAATCTAAGGTTGAGTTAAAGCTAATTAAATGAGGGCCATGCATTCATTCGAAATTAGAGATGGCAAGCCAACACAAGAGAAGTTCATTATCCTATAAATGGACCATAGGTACAGTTTTCAAAGATATAACATTCTTAATACACTTGATACAAAAGATCGGAGTTCATACCTTGCTAGCAACACAGCAAAACGAAAAGAATACGAATCTGTTTTCCGGGAATGAAAGCACCACAGAGCCAAGAGAGAACAGCTAGCTCAATATACAGCAACGGTATCGAGCAGAAATCGCAAACCAAATCTAAAACAATTCTTCAAACAGAAAGTTTGGAATCGAAAATAACTTCGCCTCAATTTGAAATGTGCTTTCCTTGAATGAGAATTCCAATAGTCACACCAACAGAGTAACACTTCGATTACAATCGGCTTCGAGATAGCAACAAAACTCAACCGGAAACACAGAACAACAATCTCAACTCGAACCTCGAACAAAAGCTTAGAACTCAACTCGGCACTGTGAATCACGAATCAAATGCGAACTCAAATCGAAATTTCACTTGTATTCCATTTTTTACAACTGGAAATAGAATTTGAAAGAGGAGACGAGAATTTCTGTTCGAATATCCCCCTTTTTTGTTTGTGCTAAGACCAAAAATGAAGAAACACAATCGAAAAGAAGAAGAATATTTTTGAACCCTAGTTTTCCTCCTATCAATTTTCTCTGAATTTTCGCTCCAAAAATCCCTCCATTTTCGCCCTCGTTCTCTCTGTTTTATCGCCTCAAGCCTTGCTCCAGAATGAAGAAGATAGAGACACGGTAATTCCGTGTCCCTAATATTGGATAAAACTCTGATATTTAACAGGGTAATGGGTTGGGCTCCGGTAATGTGTGGGTTGGGCGTGGGTAAATTTGGGCTAAAATTTATTTGATATCTATTTTATAGTAATTCTCAATTAAAACATTAAGATGCTATTTTTTTATATTTTTCTTTAATTGTTCTAAAATGAATTAATACCTACTAAATGAGAAATTGATTTTGTAAATGTAAATACATATTTTTTGTATTTTTTATATGATTTAACATGAGCAACTAACACACAAATTGTAAAAATAAGAAAAAGTTATTTATTTTGAATTTATGGGAATAACTCATATATAGGGTAAAAATCACGTGCTCACACACAATAGACCAAGACTAAGTTCTGCCCCGTTTTAGGCCACCCTTGGCATATATATAAAGGCTACAATCAGTTGACAAGCCCCAACTGATGGGCAAATAAGTTAAGACAAGTACAAAAATGTGGGCACACTTTTAGGCCATGATCGTCAGCATGTCTTGGAGTGGTTGCAACCACCAACTGCTCCCTCATGTGCTTGGGACATGTTTTTCCAACTCCAGCTTTTGCACAGCTTGTGCTAATTTTCGCCCAGCTCTTTGTGTCAAGGCTGGCATTGCGCCCAGCCTTGCCCTTGACACTGCTCCACATCAATACTATTGCCACAGCTCGCCGCCTATCGACTTAGTCGCACACGTTCCTTGTCACAGCTGCCTGCTTTAGTCGAGTTGCCACCAACTTTGAGTTTCTTCCTTCCCGTACGGATGAACAACTTTAATAAAACCAGGAGCAATTTTGTTCATGATCATCACTCCGTCCAAGTGAGGCATTGGGACGAAATGATGCTTCCGCAGAAAGTCAATTCCAAGGATGATCTCAAACTCCTCTAATGGGATCACCATCATATTTACCTTCCCTTTCCAATTCCTACAAGACATGGGAACGTCGTAAGTCATACCCACATTGGCTTGCGCTTTAGCATTCATTATTTTCAAGTAAGAGGGACACTTAGATACACTCAAACCATACCTATGTACCAAATTGGACGAAATAAAGGTGTGCGTAGCGCCAGTATCTACCATAGCTATCACACCCTTGTCCCCAATTTTCATTTCGATGTGCATCAGCAAAGAATGAGGGTTACTCTCGTTGCCTGTGGCATTAACCAACATGATAACATTTAGTAATTGTAAAGGATTCACCAAGGAAGCAGTAATTTCCTGGCCTTCTCCATCCCCTTTCTTTTCTGTAGCAAGCAAAGCATTAACCCGCTCCCGATTTGGACAATTCTTGGCAAGATGGGGTCCTCCGCACGTCCAGCAACCATCGCCCTTTTTGTTTGCGATGCCTTTATTTCTAGCATTTCCATTAGCAATATTCTTGCCTTTTTCCAAAACTTCCTTTCGAACTTCTTTCCTCCATTCCCATTTCTTCTCCACCCTTTTCTTAGGTTTTGAAGTAGAAGGAATATCAGAAGACTACAGGTACTGTGATAATCCACCAAAGAATCTGCTGCAGCAATCGGACTTGGGAGATCTTTCATGTTCTATCTCCTAAGTTCATTCTGCGCCCATGCTTGCATTCCATAAATAAAATTTGGAAATTTATCATCCTACGACATGTTCTGAATATCCAGCATTAAGGAAGTGAATTCCTTAATATAATCACGAATAGATCTGGTTTGCCTTAGACGTTTCAAGCGATCCCAAGCAAGCCAAGATGCATTACTAGGCAAGAGTTGGTCCTTCATTTCCTTCCGAAGTTTAGCCCACGTATCAATCTTGGCTCTGCCTGCACTTTCATCATCATCCATGCGAGTTCTCTACCACAATTTAGCATCCCCCATTAGGTACATGCTTGTAATTGTAACCTTCTCTCCATCCGGAACTTTGGCAGTAGCAAAGTACTATTCCATATCCCACAAAACATTCTCCAATTCTTTAGCACTACGCGCTCTACCAAACGCCTTAGGATCAAGGATATTTACTTTCGAAGGTTCTTCACTCACTTGGCCTGGAGTAGCCAATGTCCGTCGAAGAACAGTAATTTCAGCATTCAAAGTTTCGATCTCTTTCTGTAGATCTACAACTTTGCCTTCTGCAGCCTCACAAGTTTGTTGGATCTCATCATGGAACTCAACCATGCCATCCTTTAGATGATAAATCTCAGTAATTAGATCTGCCAAGTCTAAGGGATCATCAGTCACGCCGACCAGCCCTTCCAGTCGCTGCACACGATCATGCAACTCTAATGTTCCACCAGCCATGGCCACTAATCACGACCAAAGCTCTGATACTAGTAGTTACAAGGTCAATTTTTTGCAAAGATAGACACTACATAGTAGTAGCAAATCACACTGCTACTTAGCCTAATTTTCGCACACAACAATCCGACACTTAGAAGTTTCAGACTTTAGCCAACCTTAAAGAACACACATAGAATTACGGGTAAAATCACCCAACCTTTATTAATCTCGCAGAATTACAAAGGAATCAGTTTGGATGGCTCACATATGCTACTTTCCATAAAACCAAACAAAAATACATACATAAAGGGGGTAGTTGGGGCAGTTTTACAATGTGCCATGCACCTGACTTTCCTATAAACAAGCTAACATTTCAGTTTGAATTCAGGTTCAAACTCTTTCCCATGAAATGGTATTGTATTAATTTGTAGAGTCAACTTCTCATGTGCCTCGTACATGTCTTCAACTTCCAAGCACATGCCTTGCACACCACTTGCATCACATGCCTTGCACACTAGCTTTCCAGCTTCTTTGCCCACGTTTTTGCCTTCAGCCTTTGCTTTGCCTTGGACCTTGCCTTGCCCTTAATTTCATAGCCATGAATTGCTATAAATTAAGTCATTCCACTGATCCGCGCATGCCTTTGTCAAGTGCCATGCCTTAGCTGCCATTGCCGAAGCCCACGAACCAAGGCTGCCTTGCCAACACTCAAGGAACCTTACCTTAGCTGACCTGCCTAAGTCCAACATCAACTTAGACACACACCCAACCTTGCACATTGCTTTCCATCATTTTCACACCCCATGCCAAGGGGCAATGTACAAGCCCTTGGCACGAATTATGCCCGACCTCGTCAAGTCTCATTGTTAGGGGCTAACAAACCACCCCCACCGGTTGAACTCGATGCCCTCGTCGAGGTTGATCTCAAGTAGTCCTCGATTTGATCTTTGAATTGACACAATGAATTACCTTTCTCCCACGTTGCATCCGCTTCAGGTTTGCCTTTCCATTGAATTAAGAACAAGGCCCCTTCCTCATATGTTGTAAAACGAAAGTGCAAATCTCTATCTTTCTCCAACATTCTTCAGACTTGAAGCTGCACCTGAATCTACCAATGATTACTTGATTACCCCCTAAGATAAGAGGGGAATATAAACAAAGATTTACAAGTAATGAAGGATTATGATCCTACACATAATCTAGTCTACCTTGAAAATGGAAAGTCAAATGATAATTGCAACATTGAAATAATGAAGTATCGCCTCTATTAGTTGTTTTGAATTAGGATTGTTTACTCTATAGAGTTGCCAGAATATAACGGCCCGGCCGGTCGTTTTATGTATTAGAGCCTCATTTTCTCATTTGATGCTCCCCGTATTTGTAATTTTTAATATGTGACTAGTACGGATAGTTGGTTTTGTTTTAGGAAGATTTTATATTGAACTGGAACACTTAGTTCCTAGTTTGGAAGTATAAGTTGAAAGAGTTTACCAAGTTTGACTTTTGTGTATTTGACCTTGTATCGGGGTTTTGATAGTTTTGTTAGGTCCATATGGTAATCTTGAACTTAGTCTTATGTTTAGATTTGAATTTGGAGGTTCCTAGGTTTATTTGAGTCTAATTGGCGGAAATTGGCCAATTGAAAGTTTAGAAGTTAATATGTTTTACCCATAGTTGACTTTGTGGTTATCGATTTTTGCTTTGGATTTCGACCCTTGGAAAAGATTCATATGGTGATTTATGACTTGTGTATAAAATTTAGGGCCATTATGAATTGTTTAGACGTGTTTAGGGCAAGTATGAAATTCAAATATTTGGATTAGTTCACTAAGCTTGAATTGAGGTGTGATTCATGGTTTTATATTATATTATGTGATTTGAGGCATTGAGCATGTCCTTATTATATTTTGGGGATTGTTGGTATGATAAGAAGAGGTCTATAGGGGCTTGGGAGTGTTTTTTTTAATGGATTTTGGATCTTTTGGGGCTTATTTGGATATGCTGAATTTTCTAATGTCTAGTGTGCCTCGCGATCGCAGAGTTAGTCTCGCAATCACGAAAGCTATTTGGGAGTGTCTTTTGTTTCTCTTTGCATTCGTGATGCAAGTGTCACATCGCGAAGTTTGGTGGATATTGGCCTTTGCGTTTCTGACCTGGGCATCGCGTTTGCGGATAAAAATGTAGATAGGATTGTCAAGCTTTTTCACGTTCGTGGGTGGGCCAGCACATTCGCATATGCTAGTGAAGGTTATGCATCACATTCGCAGATGCTAGATCGCTTTCGCGAAGGGTAATTTTAAGCTAGTGTTGGATTGTGCTTTGTGAACACGAGACTTGAGTTGCGTTCGCGAAGTGTATCGCTAGGTAGATATTTTAAGTTCTTTTTCACACTTTGAGTTTGTTTCATAATTTTTTGAGCTTGAAAGCTCGGATTAAGGCAATATTTAGGCGATTTCCACTAATTTAATTGGGTAGGTTTTCTTGATTCCTATTCAATTATTATTCAAGATTCCATCCTTAAATTTGGCATTGATTTGTGAATCTAAGTGAGAATAATTAAGGGTTTTGTCAAAAAAAATCTAAAATATAAAATAGGAGTTTCAACCTCGTTGGAGTCGTATTTGGATGAACCTTATATTGTTGAAATTGTATTAAAATGGATAGTTGGGATTTATAACTAGTATTGGGTTTTGGGAGGCGGGCCTTGGTTGACATTTTGACTATTGATAAAGATCGGAGCTTTATTACTTGGAATAGATTTCTACAGTCGTATTTGATGTTATTGAATTATTTTCTACTAGATTTGACCCATTCGTAGGCCAATTCGAGAGGCAGAGGCTTTTTAGAGTATTGATTTGGCTTGTTTGAAGTAAGTATCTTGTCTAATCTTGTGTGGGGATACCCTTAGGATTTGACCTTATTTGTTATTCGTGTTGTATGAAAAACGGCGTCTACAAGAGGTGACGAGTGTACACATGGGTGTGATTTATGGCTTATGACCGGATAAGATATTAGGCTATTAATATGACTTACGTTGAAGATATAATTTATGTGAAACATGCTTAATCAATGTGGCTACATGAACATGATCTTTCCCATTGACTTAGCCGTAGTCATGCTTTACATGTTGAACATCCATCCATATTTTTATTGTTGTCTTGTCCTTGTGACCCCTATTTGTTAATTGTGAGCTTATATTTTGATGAAATTTGACATTACTATTTTATGATTATTGTGGCGCATATGAACATGTTGAGCGGATAATTTAGGTGTTGGCACGATGTTTTTGTTCTGCTATTGTTATTTTAATTTGTGTCATGGCGGAGCATATGATTGGATATTTTAATTTGTGTCAGTGTGAAGTGATACAGTTGGATATGTGATTTGTTTTAGGGCAAAGCGACATATCTGGATAGTTTGATTTGTGTAAGGGGAGAGCGACACAATTTGATATTGTGATTTGTGTTAGGTCGGAGTGATGTAGTTGAATATTATGTTTTGTGCTAGGGCGGAACGATATGTTGGATATTGTGATTTGTTAGGACATAATGATAAGGGGGATAGTGTTATTGTGATAGAAATATGGGCACTTATCTCTATTTGATGACTTTTTGTTGAAGCTGTGATGTAGCTTAAAGTATATATATTTATATGTATATTGCCTCATGTTCTACTTTTGTTTCATGGATTTCGTATGTAAAATGAGTTGATTCATATTAATTTGAGGTATTTTTATGTGTAGGAATGATCCGGGAGCAATTAAGAGCAAAAGGTGCGAGAATAGAGCTGAAACAGACGACAAAAAAATGGAATTTCCAGCGCCTCGCCCTGCGCCTAGCGCTTCCTATGGCGCCATAGGCATTGTCTCCAATTTTCCAGTGCCAGGGACAACGCCTAGCGCTTGGATGGGCGCTGGTGGCATGATTTCTGTCCTATTTCGCCCGGGATAAGGTTACTTCTGACCAAGACCCCCTCCCCACTCGTATATAAGGAGTCCTAAACCTAATTTGGAGGGGATCTAACATACTTTAAAGGGAAATTCACGTGGAGGAACACACACCATGCTTGCAGGAGGCTTCTAACTAGTTTTGTTTCTCCTCTCCTCCTTTAGTTTCATAGTTTCTTAGTTCTAGAGTTTTGGGTGCTACATGAATGTTGTGGTTTGAAGCTTGAATTGTTCTTATTACTTTATCATATTTGTTTATTTATTCAATCTTGCACTTAATTATTTGATTGCTTGATCACCAATTAAGTACTATCTACGAATCTAGGATTGGACTTGGGAGAGGGAATTCTAGATTGCATATAAGATTGAGTAAAGCAAGATCTTAACTCTGAGGGAAATGAATTTGCGATTATGATAGGAATATACCTAATCGCCTTGCTTGGCTACTATACATGAATTATTAATGCATTCTTGTTAATTCTAGGAATATAGGTGTTAGGTTAGCTTGAACTGGCTTGTACTTCGGGAGAAGGCTACGAGCAATATTAACCCCACCAATCAATAAACTTGAAAATTAATAAGAAAATTTAGGTATAAAACTCAATGGGATCGTTAGCTAACCCAAAGGTCTAGAATATTCGCTCACATTAAATTCGTCTCTATAATTCGCCAACTTATTTTCTTTAATCTCTTAATTTTTTACTCTAAATTAATTTTGGTTAAATCTTCATATGTGAATGTTCTCTTGAATAGATTAATTGTTTGATTTAATTAAGTTGATAGTTAATTACAAGTCCCTGTAGGTACGATATCTAGACTTACAATTCTATATTACTTGTCAACCACGTATACTTGCATGTGCGTTTCAGAGAAATAGTTTTTGGCAGTGTTCCCGGGGACTTAGAAATTGACTATTCTACTATATTGGATTTTACCTTTTGCCTATTCAAGCTTTTTTTAAACTTAGTTTAATATTTTATTATCTTTGTTGACATGGCGTCTTGAAATTATAATTGGTCGAATATTGATTATCTTATTATGGCGATACTTGTCCATATTATGGAGGACTACACTTAGGAAAAAATTATGCATCTCAATATGATATGTAGAATTTTTGTAATGTGTGTGGTTGTCAAGGTGGCCATTGGGATGATTGTCCTAATTCTTATTATCCTTCTCAGAGTTATTATTATAATGTTTCTAATAATATTTATGAGTTTGATTAGAGCAATGGAGTGAAGGATATGGAAAGCGTGGCTCATATTATGGACATGATGAGGCAAGTAGCTGAGCAACAGGACATGATAATAAGGAAAGTAGCCGAGCAATAAGATGAAAATCAAAAGGCTATACGAAGAATTAGTGCAACAATCATGAGAATGAAGGATGAGGCAGAAGAAGTGGCTAAAGAGAGCGAGTTCCCACAAGAAGATAATTTAGAATAAGTAGATACATTGAGCCAATTTTGGCAAGAGAAACAAGCTCAACTGATAAAATCTCATGAGTTTCTACGTGATGGTCAAGTATGAAAAAAAACTAATAGAAGGAAGAACTGAGCTTAGGCAAGAGATAGACCAATTTGGCTTAGATATCCATGATCTACAGGATTAATTGAATAAAAAGGTTGAGGCGTCTGACACCCTACAACCAATTTTTGTGGATACTGGCCAGCTTGTATAAGGAACTTCAACTATTCGACCAAAATATTATTAATGATGCCAAGGTTGACAAAAAGTACAAAATTGAGGATGTAAAAAATAATGCAGTTTTGGAGTTGGAGCGTATTGGACCTCATTTTAAACACTTTTCAACATTGTGTTTGGTTGCTGATATGGGAATTGATCCAGTCGAGCATATGGAGGAGTCAATGAATGAGGAACAAAGTGTTTATATTCTGAAATTTGTCATACCAAGAAGGCAAAACGACATTCCTCACTTAAGGTCCAAGAAGTGCAAGATGCGATATCTATTGCTTGGTTCCTTTATTTTTACAACACCGCCACAGGAATGTGACAGAAACATTGATGCAAAATTGGGGGGGCGCAATTCATATCTTCAAAGTGGAAGGAAAAGTGGTGAAAGTGATTGTGTCGTGCCGCGACGTTAAATCAAGCGCTTGTTGAGAGGCAACCCAATTTTATTTTTTATTTTTACTCTTGCTTATTTTTTTATTATGTTATTATTTGTAGTGTTGTTTTTGTATTTTGTAGGAGTACGAGCATGGAGTCAAAGTGAATAGGAATGTGCAAAAGCGAGCATGTGGTTGAAACTAAGTGTGAGGTACCTGCACAAGAGATTATACATGGGAGAAGTCTGAATATCCCGTGAGCTACTAATTCTTCGGCCTTCGGCCTACCAAAGAGTCTCTTATATCCTCTTGTTATTTACAGTGTGCATTGAGGATAATGCATATTTTAAGTGTGGGGTGAGGATTGTCTGGGTGATTTTCTGTGCTATCTTTGCTTAGTTATAGTACTCGTTCTTAGTGTGGTAATTTTTGTTTTATAAAAAGAGGGGAAATCGAGAAAATTGGACTTTTCCCGAGGATGAATTTTGTGGACAGCTTTCTTGAGGGATTACGGTCCAATAAGAAAGGGGGTGGGTGGGTGGGGGTAACAAAATAATAATAAAAAACCAAAAATTATATTTTGTTTAGGCAGCAATAATCCCCCGTGGTTTTTCTTTGTGCATCGATTCTTTTCCATGAGATGTAGTTTGAACCAAGTAGTCTTTTTTTATTTTTTAGAATAGATTAGGACTTTAGATAATAAAAGAAGGAAGATTGATGAACTTAGGCTCCTTTGATTTATTTGATAGTAGCATATTTAAGCTTTGGCGTGTGAAATATCTTTCTAATGTTTTGAAATTGTTCATGATGCCTTGATGAAATTGGATAGCATATTTTTTGATGTCTATTTTTCTTTTTCTTGACTTATATTCACTTTGTGCTTAATGATTAATATCTTGTAGTGCCATGAATACGTACATTGTTTGAGAGTCGGAACAAGATCATCCTTAGTGAGTCATGTGTCATGTGTGAAGTGAGGTTTGTGTAGTCCATGTTATTGTGATCGAGCCTAGAACTTGCCCGGTATTTGAGTTGAGGCAGAATTTTAGGCGATGCTCGGTTTGAAAAGTGATTTTAGGCCTTATTTGATCTTTTTGAGCTAAATTGCTTATCACAAACAAAAATTAAATCTTAGTAAACCCTTTTGAGCCGATACACTTATAATTGGCACCTATATTTCGAGCGTATACGCTTTTGTTCTTAATTGACATTATTTTGATCCTATTACCTCTTATGACACTTTAATTGTGAAATGAGCGCTAGAAGAAGTAAGGAGTAAATGTGGGGTGACTTTTAAGGGGAACCATTGGAAGAAGAAAGGTGCACTTATTTTGCAAAAAAAAAAAATACACCACTAGCAAAAAAATTGAAAAAGGAAAAAGAATAGTTGAAAGAAAAAAAAGAAAAAAAAAAGAAAAAATCAAGAAAAAAAGAGAAGGAAAAATTAAAATGAATAAATTGTTGTCTATTCTTGCTATAGGGTGTAAATTAAAGTAGTGCTTAAAAAAGAGGAAATAATTTTGGGGAATGATCTTGTTTATAAAATTGAAGTGGATTTAAGTAATTGCTCTTAAAGTTTATAATGTGATGTACTAAAGTTCTTTTGAGGGTGAACCACTAATCCTAAATATATCCTAACAGTCCCTTATCCCACAGTACAACCACATAAAGTTCTAATTGATTTTAGATCGAGTGAGCCTACATTATTGGAGATTTACATTATGGGCAGGCATATGGTACTTTTTGCATGCATGTGATTTCTTTTTGAGAGTGAGAGATTTTCTATGATATATGCGAGTCCTTGAATAATATTTTATAATGAGATTCAAATGTGTGGATTCAACTTACTTTCTTGTTCTTGTTTTGAGGGCACATGGTTCAAAAGGGACATATAACATTATTAGACTTCTCTGTGATGTTGGGCGTTCAAGCCATGGGTGCATTGTGATATATATTTAGTCGTCTTTTGAGGCTAGAATTGTTATGAGCACGTTGTCTTTGTTGTGACTATGTAAAGAATGGCATAAGTAAATGGAAGCGTAAGTGATTGCATATGCAACGGTTTAATTGTTGCTACCAATCATAGTAAAGGGTAGAGTGTATGGTTAAAAGTTGAGTTGCTCCTGTATAGTTGAGACTTGCACGTAGTTTGTGATTTATTTGATAGTCATTACTCGAGGAGGAGCAAGAGTCCAAGTATAAGGTGTCGATGTTTAGCTTAAAGTGTGTGTATATATATATATATATATATATATATATATATATATATATATATATATATATATATATATATATATATATATCCTCAAATTTTACTTTTTATTCGCGGATTTAGTATGTAAAATGTGTTGACTTATATTAATTTGAGGTGTTTTTATGTGTAGGAATGATCCGGAAGCAATTGGGGGCGAATGTGCGTGATTAGAGATGAAACGGACGAAAAGGCAAAAAATGGAATTTCCAGCACCACAGGCAGTGCCTAGCGCTACCTGTGGCGCCATAGGCAGTGTCTCCAATTTACCAACACTAGGGATAGCGCCTAGCGCTGAGCTGGGCGCTGGTGGAGTGATTTCTATCCTACTTCGTTCGGGACAAGGTTATTTCGGCCCAAGACCCCCAACTCGCATATAAGGAGTCCTATATGCACTATATGCGTAGGATTGGTTTAATTGCACTATATGGATTATGTGGAATCACCTGTACACGAGGCAAAGAGTATGTACACAGCCTTATATGTGAAAATTGACCAAATGAGACTCTTAGGCTTCTTACATGCATTAAATTGAATTTTTCATTACATGTTCTATACTCCACTGTCGAGTTTCTTCTTATATGCTTTAGTTGAATTTGTCATTTCATGTTCTATATTCTATTGTCAAGTTTATTCTTACTTGCTTTAATTGAAGTTGTTAGCAAATATTCTATCTTTCAATGTCAAGTTGCTCTTATGTGTATTTATTTGAGGTTGCTAATACACCTCATACTTTTCATTGTTAAGTTTATTCATAAGCAAGTAATTGAAGCTGAAGTTATTGGGAACTATTAACTCTGTTTTATTTGAAATTATTATTTTATGGAGTATCCTTCTTCTTTGAGTTATTTTCCGTTGTTATTGAGATTCTTGTACATATTGTTGTTGAGCCGTGGACAATGTGTTATGGTGACATTGATGTTTTTGTTTGGGAAATGTTATGGGCACGAATCAAGCCAAAATAACTTAATAATATCAAAAAGTGTCAAGGAGACAATCTCAAACAATAAAGGTGTGATCTTAATTCAAATGTACAAAGTCAACTCAAAAGTCAATCATAGGCTCGCACCCCAGAACCATACAACTCCAATACGAGTCCAGATATGTCTATTTCATCGAAACTCAACCTCATATCGACCACAAATCACCAAATTTTACTCTCCAAATGCTATAATTAAAACTCTCAATTTCTCATTTAGAATCACATAAACGAGGCGTAATAATCCACGGAACATCAATTTCTAACATCAAATCAAGTAAAGCTTACTTACCCCTTCAATTGTAGTGAAAATCCCTCCAAATATTGGCTCTAGCGGAGTCACAACTCCAAATAATGAAAAATGACCAAACCCCTTGAAATATATAATCTGCCCAGCAATTCCGCATTTGCGGAGCCAAATTCCACTTCTATGGTACCGCATCTACAAAAAAATATCACAGATACGAAAGTCACTTACTTATCGACCTTCCGTTTTTGAGGTCTCCACATTGCTGAAGCGCATCTGCTTTTGCGAAAAATATCTACGTCTGCAGACTTCCCCTGCCTCGAGTCTATTACCGCTTCTGCTCAACACAAGCCACTTTTGCGGCAATGCATCTGCAACCTAAATTGTGCAGATGCGAAAACACCAGAACTTAGCAACTACGACAATGTCATCTCAATCCAACATGATTTGAAATCCATGCAAAACACACCGAGGACTCCAAACATCCAATCATACCAACAAGTTCTAAAATACAATACGAACCTACTCAAGGCCTCAAATCATACAAAATCACATCAAAACCATGAATCAGACCTCAAGCCAACTTAATGAACTAATTCAAATTTCTAATTCAAAACTTACCCGAACTTGCCTATACAATTCAGAATTATCTCATATTTTGCATGCAAGTCCCAAAAGACACAAAAATCTATTTTAACTTCTGAAACGACAATTTGAACTTGGTATCATTAGATTGCACTCCCGATCAAACCTGTGAACCTTCCAATCCTTCAATTTTTAACTTTCGCCAAATATAACTAAATCAACTTAGGAAGCTCCAAATCCAAATATGGACATATTCCTAAGTCTAAAATCACCACAGGGACCTATTAGAACTCTCAAAATACCAATCTAGGATCGTCTACGCCAAAATCAAACTCTGTTCAACCTTCACAACTTAAGTTTCCAACCTCGGGACTCAATCCAAAACTTCCCAAAACCAAACCAACCGCCCGACAAGTCATATATTGACAAGTACATATATGTAAAGCGTCAAATAGGAGAAACATGACTATAATACTCAATACGACCGACCAGACCGTTAATATCTGCAAGTTATAGAATAACAAGTGAGCCTACAAAAGCTTCAAATCAAGGAAAAGTGTGCTAGAGTTCAAAATGACGGACTGAGTCGTTACAACGTAGTTATAAAGGTGGTTAATTTTAACTGATATTGTGATACTTAAATCAAAAGTCACAAAAAATCTAAGATAGTTTTCATTAATTGTTTCATATTTACGATGTTTATTTTAAAAATATCAAGAAATTTAATTTTTAGCATCATTTATTACAAAGTTAATAAATAAGTGTGGTCGTAGATTGATTTCTTGCAATCTTTAGTTCATGTTCAATTGTCAATGTCACATAATTAAATTGTGCGTCCACACTCTTTTGGACAACGTTGATAGACAATATAAATATTCTCATTTAGAGGTATATATATATATATATATATATATATATATATATATATATATATATATATATATATATATATATATATATATATATATATATATATATATATATATATATATATATATATATATATATATATATATATATATATATATATATATATATATATATATATATATATATATATATATTCTTCCTCCGATACTTTATCAAAGTGAATGAGAATAAAAGAAAGTCAAATAAAAGGAGTCATCTAACTGTAACAAAAGATAGAATTTACTATCTAAAATAATATAACAACACCAGTTACACCACTGCTTCATCAAGGTTGCCTAGGTTTTAAGGCATCCTAGAATTCAAAGCATGACGAATATTTATTTTAACAACGGCCAAATGGAAATCTTCACATGGAATAAGGCCAATGTGCATAAACATAAATAAGATTCTAGACATATGATTTGCCCATCGCGGTGCCTCTTCTGCTTCGTCCCTCTTAGTACGTCGACCACCTATTTAAATATACATAGACTAAATTTTATTTTACCATTGATTGAATTAGACCGATAAACCGTCCGATAACCGTCCGAGAAGAGCTAAATTGATACTAATCCGTCCGATATCGCTAGCGGATTAATACATTTAAAAAATTAATAACCGATAAGCCAAAGCGTTAAGAGTACCAAATAATCGCTCTTCCGCCCGATAAGCAGCCTTATTCACATCACACAAATTCATCATCTCAAAAGGTTCTAGAGACCGGCACCACGTACAACTATTTATGCCGCTCTTACTATAAATCAAGGCCTATCAACAAAATTATCACGTGTATTAATTAAACGGGCAAGAAATAATTACAGATTAATTCTGCATAGATATGGTTTAACTGAAGATGAGCCTCGACGTAACTGGTAAAGTTGCTGCCATGTGATCAGGAGGTCACGAGTTCATCAAGCCATGGAAACAGCCCCTTGCAGAAATACATGGTAAAACTGTATACAATAGACCCTTATCGTCCGATCCTTTCCCGGAACCCGCGTATAGTGGAAACTTAACGTACCCGACCGCCGTTAGTTATGGTCCAATTCTTATGTAAAGGCCAAATACTTCGACCTAACGAGAATAGTAACAACGACATGAGAAGATAAAGTATCTCGGGCACCCTATTTAGAAATTAAAAAAAAAAAATTGGCCTGTAACTTTCCTGGCCCCCTTCGTTGTGTGGTGGAGGATTCACCATAAGAAATCGTGTTTGAAATTCTCACCTTATCAAGTAAAAACCTCTAGACAATTTTATGGATTAATTTCAAAATGACGAGAAAAAAAAAAGTAAAAGGAAAATATTAGATGCCTAGTTAAAGGAAAAGGCACAGGGTTGTTTGTCTTAATCAGTTTGAAGATAGCGCCGACTTTTGGGGTGAGTATGTTTCCTTTATGGTGAATTAGGTATAAGGTTGTCTCTCACCAGCACCATTGACAATCACAAAGCCACGGTCAAAGAGGCTTATGTCAAAGGTAGATCGTTTGTACGAAATTGAAAGAGTTGGTTTTTTATTGTTATAATGTCGCAAATGGCGGTGCATACGCTATGAAAAACTGATATGGGTGGGAGAGAGAGACATGCATAAAGTGAGAATAAATTATTATTATTACAGTATATATATATATATAAAAGTAAAACAATTAACAACAACAATTATCCAATATAATCTCACAAAGTGGGATCTGGGGAGGGTAATATGTAGACAGACCTAACTCTTACCCAAAAGGGCAGAGAGACTGTTTCCAATTGACCCTCGGCTCAGGGAAGGAAAAGAAAAACAAAAATAAGAACAAAAGAGCATTAGTAACTCCAACGGAAATCGCATAAATAATTCTCTAAACATAAAACCATAAATAAAATGGCATGCAATAACATCAAACAGTAACTACCATAAATAACTACCATAAGTGGGACACACTCTAATAAATAAATCATACTATATGGAGAGCCCTACCAAGCTCCACCCAACCCTCGGAAAGAAGTACGAAAAACTCTAGAAACCTCTATCCTACAATCCTGATACTAGACCTCCAAACTTTCTTATCAAGGTCATGTCCTCGAAATTCAACTAAGTGAAATAATTCAAGACATTTGATAGATTCACAATTTGAATTACATGGGTAGTCCCTTAACCCATTGATCATTTGAATTGTTGTGTTTGAAATTAAATATACGTACATATTTAATAGATTCTTTCGTATATAAGATCGAATCAAAGTAGTTACTATAATTTCAATCGCACACCTAGCTTCATTTTCATTCATTCTTTTCTTTTATCTTAAGGGAGCACTTCATGAGTTATCAACACAAGACTTACTTGACTAAGCCAATGTGTTGGTTTGATTTTGATTTTAAATTTTAGTTTCTCAAAACAATTCTACTGTACGGAAAAAATTATGTTATTGGATTTCTTTCTAAAAGAGAGTTGATGTTTTCTTGAGATAATAATCTTTGGGTCAGTTTGACCTTATTTAAATATGATGAATTACATGGTACAGCCACTTTTTGTCCTATATTTAAAAGTATAGTTTAAATAGCTTGACAAAGTAAAAAAATTGCGAGCCTTTTAAAGAATTGATGGACAAAGTGATCCAACACACGCTCTGGTGGGAAATAATCGCATAGCAGTGAAATAGTCCAGTTATATACAAGTTGATCTGAATTCTAAATATTACCTTTTAAAAGAGATTGACGAACATAATGTTGTTGCATGATTTATCAGTGTGGATCTAGGTTGGAGCTTGTGGTGCATACATGCACCCATCCTCCTCCCACCCTCTCCTCGAACTTGATGTATTTTGGGTTGATATATATATATATATATATCAAAAACGGTTAAAGAATATAAAATTGTATACGAATATAGAATTGTATACGAAGGCTTGAAAGGTGCACTAGCCATATTATTTGAAAATTTTTCCCATAATAACATATATTTAGCAAATGAAGCAGCCCCTACGTTGGAATAGGAACTAATTAAAGCAATGAAGTTCCATAGGTTTGAAGTTCTTAATCATGTTGGCTAAGGGAAATTGAAGATTCTCCTTTTCTTAATACTTTTGATGGGTTAATCTCGAACATTCTCTGTCCTAATTAACAGGAAAAGGAAAAATAAAAAATTTGAACCATATACCAAGGAACAAAAAAAGAATAAATCGAGCTGCTTTAATTCAAAATCTTTCAAACCGATTAACTCACATATACCCTTGCAGTTATATTACTGCTAGCATCAACTTTTATGTTCAAAATAGGTGCACTCATCCTCGTCAAATTCTGAATCCGCCTAAGTATTTTATCTCTATTACTTTTTAGACCTTCAGTATGATCCTAATTCTTTCAAGAATTAGAATAGAGAAATGCTTATTTATTTGAAAGTCATTTCGTGTTTAGTTATGAAAAAGACATGTCCAATATTCATCTTCGAAGTCAAAGCAACGGTAAAGGGAGGTAGCATATCAAATTTACTGTTAATCCAAAACAGAATGTCTAAATCTACTTCTAATTCATTACTACTGAAAGATTACTAACTAGGTTAACTGGGAGGAAAGTGAAAAAATTCATTATGTAACGGTCTAAACGGTCATTTAGAGCCCTACTATGTCATTCGGCAGTTTGAGACCATGAGTATCTTTACTATGTGTATATCAACTTGCACGTGCAGTCGGTTTTGATTTTCGAGAAGCTTGAAGTTGATTTGAAGAATAATTGTAATTCAGAAGCTTTAAGTTGGAAAAGTTGACCAAGGTTTGATTTTTGAGTAAACAGGCTCAGAATCATAATTTGAAGGTTCATATAGGTTCGTGGTAATATCGGACTTGGGCGTATGGTTGAGTTGAGTATTGGATAGTCTGGAAGCGATTCGATGCTTATTGCCAGAGGTTTAATTTGAATTTTTAAAAGTTTTTGAATCTATTAAGTTTGACTTGGAATGGACTTTAGTGTTATCGGATTCTGGGTGGCGTTGCGGAACCTTGGATAGGTTCATTACATGTGTGTGATTGGTCGTGATCCAGAATATTTAAGAGTGATTGGGATACTTAAGTTGCATCCTATCTAGGTTTAAGAAAATGAGTTGACCATGGTCAAATAGTAGAATTAACGAGTTTGGATTCATAATTTAAAAGTATTAACATGTATGTATGATGATTTTTGACTTTTTTTCACAAGTTTTGGTTAGTTTGGATTCAAACTTGTATGTATCTAATGGTTTTTGGATGAGTTTGGATTATGGTGCCCTCTTATTTGATGTTTTGGCATCATTTTTTTTGCATAAAGGGTAAATATTGAGCAAATGAGATTTGTGATCTGATTGAACCATTTGATCTATATTGTAGTTACAGAATCATAGTAACAAGAATCGTCGAATTTCGAGGTCGTATGAGAGAGTTATGCTCATTTCCGTATCATAAAAGGTTGGTGATTTCTAGCGCGACTTTTGTTCTTCGCGAATGCGAAGGAGGAATTTTTGGTTGACTGGTCAAAGTGAAAAATCACTCTAGGCGAATATGATGGTGTCCCGTGAAGGCGATGAACAAACTTTACCTAGGCAGTATTTTAAATTATCAAAGCGAGCATATTTTAGTATTTTGAGCATATCTTGAGTTCCGGAGCCCCGTTTGAGGTAATTTTTGCAGCGTAGTTCTCGTCTCAATAAGAGGTTAAATATATAACCTTTATTTAATATTTTTTTCCATGATTATTTCAATTGGTTATCATTTTTATCCATACTTGAATTGTAAAAAGTGCAGTTTTGAGGCCCATAATTGATAAAATTGTAAATTCTTGATTGGAGGGCCAATTCAAGGACAAAATTGGATGATTTCTGGATATAAAATATATAAGTTATGGATAATATTTATTTTCGGTAATTTTCAAAATAGAGAGGTGCGGCCCAAGATTGACTTTTCGTGTGAAATTGATTTTTTTTTTCTAATTGTTAATTACAAGTTTTTGAGTATATATTGATTAGTTTATATGTTCTTTGACTAGTTTCGAATTGTTTGACATTGGTTTTAGCCTTTGAGGTGTTAGAGGCTCCTTAGATCCACTTATCGAATTTTGGAGCGAAGTAAGTCTCCTGTCTAACCTTGTAAGAGGAAATTTATCTCATAGGTGCTTATATTTGTTATGTGCTACGTGTTATCGGAGCTATGCACGTACGATGTTACAAGTGTTCGTGTGTATGCTAGATTCTTGATTATGTCCGAATAAACTTAGACTCACACCATATTGTAATTATATTTGAGTTGTTCTTGCCTGTTTAGATGCATTAAGTGATATTTTACTTGTGATTAGACTTGCATGGAATATCAAACTTAGCTATTATGGATACCTGATGTGATACTTGATTAGTCGCGAAAATTATGCCTTTTGTTATAGATTTTTCCTGCGTTGTGCATATTTGTCCGAAAGTTTCTTGAATCTCACAATTCACACATACATGTGTTAGCTGGTCCAGTGAACCATCAGTCTCATTATTCTTAACGGGTTGGACTGAATGCATCAACAGTATAATTATGGTCGTATGACCTTGGTAGTATTGTGATATGCATCCACATATCAGTCCATACGCCCTTGGTAGCGTACACTATTTTATGGGTCAGGCCGAACGAACTTGGCAGAATTGTGCATAAAATTCGATATGGGGTCTCTGTAGCTATGAGTCTTTCCTGATCTGAGATTTGACATCTTGTTTGTT
>JASVEL010008376.1:0-64451 GCA_032618575.1 Nicotiana noctiflora | reverse complement strand
GCGAGCGAGACCTCCTGCGTACGAACCGGGTCTCGAGTAACCGCCCTGCTGATGACCGTGCACGGATGGCGGTGCACTCGCGGAGGAGCGAGCATATGAGCGGGATGTCCACGATGACCCCCTCCCGCAGAAGTGATCTCCCTGAACGACCCATTGACCGGGCCCTCTTGCTACTTTCTCTTTCTGCACGAATCTTCAATTTCCTGGCCTCCGTGGCCCGAGCAAACCCCACAATCCTCCCATAGTTCATGTCTGAGTGCAAAGCTGCTGTGGCGGCCTCATTCACCACCAAAGGGCTAAGGCCCCGAACAAACCGTCGAACCCGGGCATCCATGGTCGACACTAAATGAGGAGCATACTTGGACAACCTTACGAACTCCATGTGATACTCCCAAACACTCATACTGCCCTGCTGAGGACCTCGAACTCCGTGGCGCGGGCTGCCATCACCTCGGCAGGCAAGAAGTGGTCCATAAATGCATCTACGAACTCATCCCATCTGGCCGGAGGGCTCCCTTCCTCGCGGGAATCCTCCCACATTTCGAACCATGAACGTGCCGCTCCCTTCGGCACTGTAAGAGGCCAACTCTACCCCTACTATATCTGTAGCCTTCATCACTGCGAGGGTCTTGTATATCTCATCGAGGAATTCTCGTGGGTCGGCCTGCGGATCGGTGCACGAAAATTCCGGAGGGGCCGATCGCATGAATTGATGGACTGCGGAGCCGAAAGGAATCTCCTCGTCCGCTCGAAGGATGCGGGGGCATCATGGGATCTCCGGGCCCGGGCGGCCACTAGCTGTGTTAACATATGGATGGCTCCCCTAAGATCTTCATTAGAGATACCGAAGCCCGAAGCAGGAACTGTATTTGAGTCAGGAACACTGGCGGGAGGAATGGTGGCATCCTCTGCCGCGGCTGGAATAGGGACACTTGGGTTTTGAACAGATGGGTCAAGCAAATTCGGGACTGGTGGGTCATTCTCTCCCACGGCATCGGGTACATGATTAACAGCTGAACTTGGGTCGGCATTGGCCCTAAGGCCGAGTCTAGCCTTCTTCTTAGGTGCCATATTCTGAAAATTTGGGAACAAGGCACGAATTAGACACGGATATCTCCACATTGCACTTTACCGCACGATATAGATTATCAAAGAAGTAGGTAAATTCCTAAATGCCCGTGTAGCCCCCTACTTATATGATGTGGTCGACAACACACCTATAAGAAGGGCACTACTAGACACGGCTCCGAGACATCCTAGGACACTTTAAAAAAACCATAGGCTCTGATACCAAGTTTGTCACGCCCCAAATCGAGGAACATGACCGGTGCCTGACCGGGTTGCCCCAGTCAAGCGTACCTGGGTGCCTTTCATTCCCACGCGTTACCCCTGTGTTGACTGTTTCTCATTAACCAAATATATTACTAATCATAAATGATTTCACATTAAACAAATAAAATGATACGAGTGATTCATTAACAAAATTTCAATTTTTACAACGCCCGACATAACACAATATATATACATAAGACTGGAGTCCCACAGTTTACATGTCTACAGAGCCTCTAGGATACAAAATGGGGAATACAATACTTGTCGGTAACAAGGCTCCGGCTATACCTTGCAAAAGAAACCAAAATGAAATCTAAACAAAAGTGGAGTGAACCATACAGGGCCCCGAGGAAGAAAGGGGCTCACCAAAACTGGCAGTGGAAGGTGAAGAATACTACTGCCGATGCGCTGAAGTGCCTGCTATAGAACCACCTACAATCATAACACGAATGTAGCGTCCCCGGCAAAGGGACGTCAGTACACTTGAATTGTACTGGTATGTATGGACAAACTTTGTCCCAAGTAAACTCAAACCATTAAATTACATCAACAATTAATTAAGCCAGCCAACCATGTTTCCACATTTTCCTCATTTCAAATAATTCTCACACAAAGCACTTTCTACGATCAACCAATTTAGCAATAACCAATCAATCACGTAAAGCACAAGTAGTCAAACAAAGGGGCAATCAGTGCCCCACAGGTTGCAAACTCTCCTGTTGTCTCCTTTCACAATTTCACATTATTGATTTTTGTATCAATTTTCAATAGCGATTTCGATCGCTTTCCATCCTTATTGCCCCTGACCACCCTTATTACCTCGGCCACCCTTATCACCCCAACCCACACCTTATTTCCCCACGTTGCGGCGCGGAACACGACCCCACCTTACAGTTGAAAACACAACAATTTCAAACAGCAGATAAGGTACTACACACAATTTCAACAAGTTCAAATAAGCAACTTACACATTGGTTCATGTTCTCAATTTCTTCTCAAGCCAATATCAAAACCAAGTTACAAGTATTCCAAAATCGAAAGTGCCCACATAATCATGTTCAACAATTTACCACAATTAAGGTGTTTCAAATTCCTTCCACAATAAGCCAAATATGCCATCACAATGGTTGTTCCCAATTCTTTACCAATCTCGATTACCTTTTTATCTTTCAATTCATATTTCATACCACACCACACGTAGTTCAACATCAATCAAATTCTCAACAAGGAAATCAAAGAATTACGTAAAATTTCTCAATCTGACACATGCCAAAACGATTCGCACACATTTGGGCGATTTTACAAGAATCAAAATTAGCCATACATACCTGGTGATGAGTTTTCTTCCGTTAACTTCCTACTTTATGCTTACCCACGCTATCTTACTCTTGTCAACCTTGTTCTTGAAGACTCTTACTTCTACTCACTTCTTTTTACTAAAAATCAAGTTCAATAATCATGCATGAGTGTAAAAATTCTATTTTTAAAAGCTATTATATGCAAACCTCTCTTTACCCAATTAAAACTGAAAATCAAAGAAAATAGTTAGGGTTTTTACCTTGAAAAGATTGGGGAAGTTGAATCCTTGCCCTAAGATCCCTTGGAATTAAGATGGTTGGAACAATCTTTGAAGATGAAAGATTTCTCTCTCTAAAAACCCTCTCTTTTCTCTCTAATTTTGGTAAGATAATATGATAAAATGAAGAAGAAGTGTGTTATATTAAAGAAGAGATCGGGTCAAAATGTTACAAAAATGTGGGCCGGGGTCAATTATGCGGTGCACTATGCGACCGCAGAATCAACATGCGGTCCGCATAGTGACCGCAGAATTGCCCCAAATTTTACACAGGGTTGTGTTAAGGAATGCGGCCAGAATGCGGTCCGCATGCTTGATCTGCGGTCGCAAAGTGCACCGCAGATTTGACATGCGATCGCATATCGACCGCACTTTTGACACGATTTTTGGGAAACTCTCCGGAATGTTTTGCGGCAAGAATGCGGTCCGCATGTCAGGTTTGCGATCGCATTCTTGACCGCATATTGGACACTTTTCGGAAAAATTAATTCTCTACATTTTTGAAACTTAAATCACTACCAAGGGTCCGAACCGCGGCGAGCAAGCTCGCCGCGAAGAATTCTATGCATTCCTAACACATTATTCGGACCATGACACCACAGCTACTAGGTTTTATGCACAAAATTTTTACGGGGCCTTACACTCAGCCTGGCCCGGTCGCCCTACGCGAATGGCGCTTCAAAAGGAGAAACTCTCGGTCGTAGTTTGGCTACATATCTTGAGTAGGGGCCTTTAGTCTTTTTATTAGAGTAGGTGTCGCGAGAGAGCAGAGCATACCGCCATGCCATAGTCATGAGTCTGTTTATAGTCGCGACTGTTGTCACTGTCAACAAGGTTGAAACTTTAAGGAAAAAACTTCGAATTGGGAGGGCGATCATCCCGATGAACTGACCATACCCCAAACCGACACAGGTGAACTAGTAGAGTATACTAGGGCGCTTGAGAGAACCATGTTGAAGGAACTCGGCAAAATGATCCCGTAACTTCGGGAGAAGGGGTGCTCTCCTATCTTTTGATTAGGAAAGTGGCACATACCTGGGGGTAGCGACTGTTTATTAAAAGCACAGGACTCTGCTAAGTGGTAACATGATGTATAGAGTCTGACACCTGCCCGGTGCTGGAAGGTTTGAATGAGAAGTGTTATAAGCTTTGAATGGAAGCCCTGGTAAATGGCGGTAGTAACTCTAACTTTCCTAAGGTAGCAAAATTCCTTATCTCATAAGTAGCGACCTGCATGAATGGTGTAACGACTGCCCCGCTGTCTCCGACATGGACATGGTGAAATTGAATTCTCCGCGAAGATGCGGAGTACAAACGGCTAGACGGTAAGACCCCATGCACCTTAACTATAGCTTCGCAGTGACAACCTTAATCGAATGTGTAGGATAGGTGGGAGGGACACAACGACCAATCCTGAAAGTCCACTCTTTCGTCTAAATATGCCTAACCGCCGCACCGATCATTCGGGGGGAGGCGGGACACTGCGTGGTGGGTAGTTTATCTGGGGCAAATGCGTCCTAAAGAGTAATGGAGGTGTGCGAAGGTAGGCGCAAGCTAAGATTCTGCTCATGAGTTTAATGGTATAAGCATGCCTGACTGTGAGACCGACAAGTCGAACACAGACGAAAGTCGGCCATAGTGATTCGGGAGTCCCGTGTGGAAGGGCTCTCGCTCAGTGGATCAAATCATGGTGTTGAAGAAGGTCCCAAAGGTTCGGTTGTTCGTCGAGTCAAGTGGTACGTGAGTTGGGTTTAGAACGTCATGAGACAGTTCGGTTCCAATCTATCATTGGTGTTAAAGGGAGAACTGCGAGGAGCCAACCCTAGTACAAGAGGACTAGGTTGGGCTAACATATGGTGTACTGGTTGTTATTCCAATAGCTGCGTCGGGCAGCTAAGTTGGTATGGAAGAACTGCTGCGCCGCGGGAAATACTTATCTATACAAGTTCTCGGACGAGGTTTTTGAACAGAACTTCGACAGGCGAGAGGTGTAAGCACCACGAGGTGTGAAGCAATCTCGTACTAAATGAAACGACTTTCACTTTCCATAACAAAAATGAAAGAATGTCTACATATTCTTTAAATTGCGGTCAGTCTCGCTACCTCTTTAGTTGCCGCTACCTACTTGCTCATTCGCAATTACTAACACAAGAAAGTCGCCTAAATGGGCTTATGCACTCCACGACTTTCTTATGTTATTGGGTCTCGAAGACTAAATTTAGCTGCCAACCCTAGTCAGCAAGCTGAAAAACTTTCTCAAGAACATGGAGTGCGGGGACTCTTTAACTTGGCAAAATATAGATAAAGAAATGAAAAAATGGGGGGGTCGTGGTCTATGCTGAATTTTTTTTCTTAGATAGAATGAATGGAAAAGGGGTGCTTGTGTTGTGGTTTTCGTAGTGGCAAGAATTTATTTTTTCAAAAAACGTCCCCTCCTTCAATATCATGATTGGGTCGACCAGGCCAGATCATGAGTGAATAGAAACAAAAATGTACATATCTATTCCAGCTGAAATACTTGGAATAATTCTACCACTTCTACTAGGAGTAGCCTTTTTAGTGCTAGCTGAATGTAAAGTAATGGCTTTTTTGCAACGTCGAAAGGGTCCTGATGTAGTGGGATCGTTTGTATTGTTACAACCTCTAGCAGATGGTTTGAAATTGATTCTAAAAGAACCTATTTCACCAAGTAGTGCTAATTTCACCCTTTTTAGAATGGCTCCAGTGGCTACATTTATGTTAAGTCTGGTCGCTCGGGCTGTTGTACCTTTTGATTATGGTATGGTATTGTCAGATCCGAACATAGGGCTACTTTATTTGTTTGCCATATCTTCGCTAGGTGTTTATGGAATTATTATAGCAGGTTGGTCTAGAAATTAGGGGCCGGCCGCTCGGTCGCCTATGATACTAGGACCAATAGGTTCAAAATGGGTTTGTGTTGCAGGTGTTGAACAATCTACTCTACATAGGTGTGGGCTTATAGGGCTAGGGCTAAAAAACCCTTTCTTTTATTTATCAATAGGGCCCTGCCCAGATTTGTCACTTTTCTGGGCCGGGATCGATAAATGGAAGTCATAAAAAAGAAAGCTTTCTCTTCGCACCTCAGATCAAGAGGAAGGGTTGCTTGTTAAGCTAGCCTATATATAATAATAATAAATTTCTTTTTTTTATATTATTATATAATTATAAGAAAAATGGAAAGATTCGCTTTCTTTTAACCGGCTCTTTCTTCTATGTCAATGCTACTAAGGACTAGGTTTGCCTACTTTACTTGTTTAAACATAATGAGAATGGGTTATTCAAACAAAAAGGAAAATGCCCTACTTAGTTGACTGACAATGACAAAGGCTTGCGAAACTAAGTAGGGCCTGAGGCCCCATGCGAATCCATAAATCTAAGGAGCATGCCGCTACAAAAGGATGGTCCCCTATGCATTTCATTTTATCCTTAAGGGAAAAAAAGTACCCCCATCATAGTTAACCTCTCCTAGTGATCGGGATGAGGTAGATGCCTCCCAGCCGGGGGTCGGATCGAGTCGGAGTTTCCTTAGGTAGCCACTGACTTACAGTTATCCTTAAACTTCCGTGATTGGTGGAGAAGAAGAGAACAAAAGTACGCTCGCTTGCTGTCTTGTTCTCTGTCGTGAGCTGGGATCACTCGCCAGCTAGGTCAGATTGGAGCAAGATTTATGAGAACATATTCCCCATATTCGGGGATAAGGGGCGGAACAACCTCTCAATCTACTTACTGCAGCCCAGGAAGAAAAACGTCGTCTAGGCGTTCCCTATTGCTCCGATCTCCCCTACGCCTAGGACGTTGTTTGGGCCAAGAACTATAGTTAGTTGCTATTTCCATTTGGTTGTTTCTTCCTCGTTGTTAATACCGGCAAGATCCAGCTAGATGATGTCTGCTGGTTGATAGTGAGAGGACTCTTAGTACCTGCATACCCAAAAGAGGGCGCTGGTTAAAAAACAATCATTTGATTTTCTTTCTTGCCCTCCTTTAGCAGCGGGAAAGGAGTCTATCTATATGCCTAGATTTGGTAGATTTCCCCCAGCTCAATCCACAGATATTCCACGAATCCCTTGGTGGATAAGTCCGACGACTCAGCAGCGGTGCAGAATTGAGTTTCTTGTCTGATGGATCCGATCTATAGTTAGGGGGCAATACATACCAAAAGGTTTGAAGAAGGAAGGCGCATAAGAGTATATAACCAACCTACCCTTTTGTATAACCTATTCACATTAGTGAAGCGTCTGGATGCATAAGGTAAGTGCAAGTTTGTGAGACCTTAGTCGGGATGCATAGGTGAGTCGACCTACGAGCATGGAAGAGCATGGCACCGCTACCCCTCTCTAAGTAAAGGTAAGATTCTTAGCCCTGTAGATGACTCCATCTATAATACAATAGGGACAGCCGTTTTTAGCTGCTCGTTTCTTATCTTGATGAAAGAGTAGGCTTAAGTAATGTAATAGGGGTCAGGTCAACAATAGTTATGCTATTGCCCTACTGATTTAAGGCCTCCGCCCGATCCCGAATGCACATTTTTTTAGGTTCATCTTCAATTGATGTTTTCTTAACCTTTCGAAGACCTTGCATAAATATTTGATGTGGTCGGTTCTTTCTTTTGAAAATACTACCAAATCGTCCACGTAAGGCTTGCATATGTTATGTAGGAGGTCACTGATAATCTGTGTCATGGCTCTTTGAAATGTTGCACTTACTTTTTCTTTTTTTTTGGGCATATCATGGAAAGGAAAGGAAGTGAGGGCACTCATTCGAATAGAATAGCTGAAAGTACAATAACTCTTATCTTTCTGCTTTAAAAGAAGCCTTCTAGCTCGTTTTAAAGCGTTGAAGAGAGATATAGGACATTCTAAAGATAGTTGTTGAGGAAGCATCTGATTTCTAACTACGAGTCCGTTTTCAAGCTAACTGAATGCCTATCTGCTGCTAGTTCTATTCCACTATCTGCTCTTACTGCTCTCGTTGCCGTTGTCACAGTCTGAGTAGACGGTGCTGTCTTTCCTCTTGTTTTTGGGGTTCATAACAGGTGCCATTGAATCTACAGTTAAGGTAATATCACCAGTTCTTGGAATAAGAGCTCTTGGACTTCATGGCTTTGAGGGAGGTTTAGCCTAGCCCTAAATCTTTTCGGAATAGAATGCTTCTTTGAAAGAGCTTCAAGCAAGAAGGAGGAAGGCCCTCTTTTTGCCAATGGATCACTTAGTCGGAATAAGCGGGGTTAGGCTGATGCGAAATAAGCTATTTTCCCCTGTTTCCATGGAAAGGTGTCGAAGGAATAGGCATATTTAGAGTTGTGGGACTTAAAGGAATAGAATGCCTCGTTAGAATAGGCAGGGACAGTCGATCATTGGCTTAATTTCCTGGGGGACTCTAGTATAAAATATTCCCGGTATTTTGTCATGAAAGTGTCCCATTTAGATTGTTCTTATTAAGGGAAATAGCCAAATAGACAAAGGATTACATGACCGCTCGCTTTGGACAAGATGCCACAGTATAAGAAAAAGGCCTTCGTTTGCAAAGATGGATTTTCCGCTTTCCTTTGTGAGGGAGGTTTGTGCATATGAATTAATAGTCAAAGTATAAGGAAGATGGCATAGAGCATATAATAAGATTGATGCTTCGAATGCCCAGTTTTCAGGGGTTATGATAGAAGGAGCTGTGGCACTTTCGGAAGGGGGAGTCAGACTAGGCTGTCACTGTTCTAGAAGAGGAAGCGTAGCTGCCACGTTGAACCATGTCTATCTACGGTGAAAGATAGCCCTAAAGTGAGGGTCGCGGAGATATTATTTCTCAACTGTCGATCGACGTGACAATCATGCCTGCTTGACAAAGCCTTTTTCATTCAGTCTCCCAATAAATGAAAAAGGATTTCTGGTGACACGAAAGCTGTGTTCGACGCTCTCTTTCCTATTCCAGTGCGCTAACTAGTCTTTCCCTTTCTTTCTAGATGACTACTATAGAAAACGATGACGACTACTCCCAGTCTCTGATCAATACATGCTGATGCTAGAAGAGCTATTCCCGCCACCCACCCGAAGAGACGAGGAATACTAACCGCCATCCTGCTCGAACCTTTGCTGCCTGAGTTATATAGCTGACTAGGAGAAGGAAGGTTCAAGCTATGGCTGCCCCGTGGGATGCTCATTTGAAACCTTTGCCCGGTCAATGCGATAAAGAGAGAAGTGGTGTAAACATAAGAATGGAAGGTTTGCTTGTTAGCTGTCAGGCCAATGAGGCTCTTCTAGCTTTACCTACACAGTTAGGGAAAGATCAAAGGCGAGGCGGGAAATGCCCCGCACGAACTATCTGATCAAGTTTTCTTTTTCATATCATAGGCAGCTGGCAAAGCCGTGTTTGATTGTCGCATACATTCTCCGTTACAACTTCGTTCATGCGCCAATCAATTGACAGTGAAACAGAGAAGAAAGTGTTTTGATTACCGTGTGGGTAGTCCCTATTAGGGTTTCCATTTCATGTGCGCTAAAAAGGAAGGAAGACTGGTGCAACTATCGTAATACCAAGCATACGAGCAAAAGACTCTACCTACCCCATACTAACGAATGAAAGAAGCTCATCGTGGATGATAGGACAAGCGATAGCGGTTCCATTCTTGCTATTCCTACTCCATACCATAAACAGACACTTTTGATTTATCGACATTGGCGCTAGAGGCTCTACTTCCACCCACCAGCCCTTTATGGAGTTATCGGACCAATAGAAAAATTCCCCGATATAATAAAGAAAATAAGAAGGGTTCCAAACCATTGAAACAGAAAGCACTTAAGATTGTTACGACGTGGCAGAAATGATCACCGTCAAGCACAAGAATCAAAGCTGGAATCTTCCTACTCTTGTTAGTTGGGACAGAGCATCCTATCTTGTTGATTGTCCTTTCCCACCACCTCGAGCTCTCGCTTTTAGGGTGGATACGCAAGAAATTCACTATGAAAATTGACATGACACAATCCCTGAAGAGTATGATGTGCCCGACCTTGCTTCTCTTGACCCCCACCCACCTCCCGTAGAGGAGGGTCAATATCAATATCTATACTAGAGATTGCTTTTAGCTTTATCTTTTCAGAGACAGGAGAATTCCTTTTGTAGTTACAAGAATGCTACTTAGGGAGAAGAATCTCTTGACTTAGGAGCACCTGAATCTATTATTTTTGTGTCCCAGATCCGCCTATGTTAAAGCATCCGCCCATTCCTCAGTGACAGGAAATGCTACTCAGGGATCAAAAAAGAAAGTTGGTGCCTCGTGAGAAAGACTTGGTTCGTAGAGTAGAGGCCTATCCCCTAGATATTGTTTTTAAGCTCCTCTCCTTACAGTTAAGTGGCTTTCACTCACTAACATTTTCTATTCCCCTTCGACCGGTCGTAAAAGGAAAGGAGAATAACTGAGATAGTATGCTATGCACAAACTGACTTGCTGCTTGCTTTCTTTGAGGAATTTTTGAGTGAAGGGCGATGCCAGTCAATTGAGACTCTTTTTACTACTTAATACATAGCAGACTTTCATCAATCATAACTCAATTCCCGTCTTCTCTAGTGGGAATTCTGATCCCAAATAAATACATAGCGTCAGTGAGGATGCCCATGCCCAGTCCCAGTAGCTTCTCATTCAGCTTCTTAACCACGTGGGGCCTTTGAAGAAGCAAGTAATTCATTTCTATCTCTTTCCTCAGGTATTCAGGTTCTTGCCCTTCTTGTGTCACAAGCGTTTTCCATTCTCTTTCTTTTTTTAAGGATTGGAATGGAATATTGCGGTAATGGTCTAACTAGCTCCACCCCTTTGATGAGGGAATGTACTTCATGTCCTAGCTTTCCTTTCTTTTTGGGCCATTTCCTTCGCCATGTCTTCGTAGTCTGAGGCATCTCCCTCTCGTCCTATCGTGGTAAGTTAACCGTAAACTCTTGGAAGTTAGGGTTTTGCAATCATTCTAATCCCTCTAGCCTTGGCAGTTTCATTAAGCCATTCTACTATCATTCTAGTTGTTAGTGAAGTGACTGCCTGATGTTCGATCGTGTAACTAGCACTGCAGCCAATGGATGTCCTCAACTCGGAGAAATGGAATAAGAATGATTATCAGCATGTAAAAAAAACCTTGGGTCATTGGATACCATTACTTTACGATCCGTCGTTTGACTCATGGGTTTATCTCATTTGAAGCTACTATTTACTCGGTGGCACTGGAATTGGAAGTTGGTAACTAAGTGAGAAAATAGCTCTAATGAAACTAACTGTATTTTAGCTCGGGCATACAAAGAATTATTCTATGCTTTCGTCCCTCGCTGCCTTAAGGCACGCCTTTACTCCCAAGACCAGATTCATTCACAACAGCTTCTCCTTCCCTTGCTTCCCCGTTCTTCTTGAATATCATATATTTTTACTATACTGTAAAAGTCTTAAGTAGGGCTCCTATAGCTCTTACCATCAAATATGCTCTCTCCATTGTACTGAATAGTCTTTCTATCTCGCCTTTCCCTGGGGTTTTAGAAAGATTTGCTATTGTTGTTTCTTTCCAGCCATTCCATTTACCAGGGGCCCAGTTGCTGTCCTAACGGGGGCATCATCAATTCTTGATGCTTGAAAGCAGCTGTTCCAGACAGTTTTCTTTGAAAGCTGGGTTAGAGGGCGAAAGCATGGTTTCCAAGTTAGTCTTCAAGCCAGAAACTCTGCATTTCCTCTTAATCTGAGAAAGCCTGGTCGACATCTAGTTCTATTTATCAATCAAAGAGTTAGAAAGCTAGCTTTAAGCAGGCCAGTCTAAGTTTGACTTTGTCGTTGGGATTCCGGGGACCGGCTTCGCGAGACCATTTCGGCCTATTCATGGCTAAGCTCTATTAGGCGGAGAATTACCTTTCTTTAACTAGGTGAAAGAGCAAATCAAACATTTCATTTCTTATTAAAAGAAATTTGAGAGAGCGAATGAGATTGATCGAAAACATAGTCTGAATTGGATGTGTGAAGCATGCCGCCAGCTTTTCATCCTGAGCCTGGATCAAACTCTTCATGCAAGGAATAGAAGACGCTCTTTTCTTTGAAGGACGTTAATCAATAGTTTAGCGAGCCTCGCTTCTTTTCTTTGTGTTTTTTTATTATTTTATTAGATTGTATGAGTATTCTTAAACGAGTGGAAGGATCTAAAGAATAGCCTGCGGGAGATAGCTATGAATTTCTCTTAATTGACTTTTACTTTCAAGCTTCAGTGTGAAAGTGAACGTAGAATGTAAGAGAAATCCAAATGTTATAACTCCAGTATGTCAGGAACCATCAGAAAATAAAAGACTATCCTAGAATAAATTGTATAACTTGGATAAAGTATTCCCCTTGGGTCCCGTTCTCAATGAGACTTGTATATATGGAATTAAGATAGGGAATACTTTTCTTTGTAAAAAGGATCTGCTGAGCAACAGGTTCTATGGGAGGCAGCTCAAAGTCCAAACCTGAAGTAGTTTCTTTATAAACCCGTACATGCATTTCTACTTTGGATACAATTATTTCTTTTAGCGTATCTATAGTCAATTGATTGAGCTAATTCCCTATATTAATGGAATTTAGATGTTTGTCTTGTCTAGTCCTAAAAGCCACAAGAAGGGCGATAGACAGGGTTAACCCTAGAGATGTGATATATTCTTAAATTAGCAAGTTCATTGCTTTGATTCATTTTCTTTTCTTTTTTCGCTCCCCTAGGAAAAGACTTGTCGGAAATCGCCGGTGGTTGGTCCAAAAAGACATGGGACTTTTAGGGCGTAAAAGTGCTTCTATTACGATATTTCGAGTTGGATGAAAAGTGTAAAGTTATAATATCATATATGTTGTTTGAAACTATCTTACTTTGAAAGGGGGAGTCGGTGCAAACAATCGAAAAGCTATTGGGTAAGTCGTGTGGCGCATCAAATCTTTCAAGAGAAAGAAAGTGCCCTTCAAAAAGGAAGAAGAAGCGTAGAAATCAAACTCTTCGGGTGCGTCTATGCTCATTCTCTGTCTGACGACCCATTACCTAAATCTCAATCTAGCTTCAAAAGGTATCTTTCTTTCTGGTGTGACGACCTCTTCTTCGTCTAATCATTATACTTGCAACAAGAAAGGGGCTTTGGAAAGATAGTTCACCCGGTCTGTCTATTTGTATACATTGGCAAGAGAAGCCTAGTTTCCCATTCACCAGAGTGAGGTTTGAAGATGCTCAAGCGAAGCGAGTGGAAGGAACAAAGTAACTCGACCGTAAGGGAGAGCATCTTCCTCCCTCGAATATTTATCTTTGTTTTTTGCTTGATTATACGGCTGTTGATTGAGTCTTTATATTGCAGGAGAGATATAAAGGGGTTTCTGTCTAAGTCTTCGAGTCCTCTCTTGGAAGTGGGAAGTGAGGGGCAGTGCTAGCTGTCTATCTAGTCCATTCCATCCAGCGTTGGAAAAACCTCTACTCTACCCTTATGTTCGTATGCCCCTATGTCCGTTCAAGCAGTGGCCCCTTGGCTCTACGCCTGATAGTGGTCGTAGTGTAAGGAAGCAAGCAACCTAAATATGGCACATGTCATAGGGCCCAACTCAGATGACTTGTTTTCAGGCTGGCGTCTTCTAGGATTTCATCCTCTGTCTGTCCATTGCATCAAGAGTATTGAGATTTATTGGGCCCTAGGACTCTTTTAGGAAAGCGATGGAAGAAAAGTAAGGTTTGCTCTAATAAGAAGGATCTTGCTATTCTAGGAGGTGGCATACCTGAAAGACTGACTGTTGACTTTGATCATTCGTTAAGTACTAAGACTTGAATCAGTATCTCAAATAGAGAAATATCAGGCCTTCCGTGCGATATCGATCTTCTGTATATGGTAAGAGGACTACCTTTCCTCCTTACTAAATCAAATAGGGAAATGAAAAGGGGTCGACCTTAGGTTCTAGCTTAGATAGCTTAGACTGAAGAGTTGTAGCTTTGCTTTCTAAAAGAGTCATTTTCTCGTTATTAGAGAGAAGCAGAAGCCTTATAAGGGAGCACTCGTGGCACAGTTATTATATCCCATTCCATCCTCATCTTATCCTTTCGTTAACTAACCTACCTTGCTTTTCAAATATAAATAGAAAACCACTCAGGTCAATAGCTCCTTTCATCATGGTTCACTGTCCATAATCAATTTTGATCACTAAAGAAGACCTTTGCAGGACCTTCACCCGGAAGACATAATCAAAGGTAGACAACAGTCAGTTGTTTCACTTTAGTAAGAGGTAAGGTAGAAAAAGGGAAAAGGGAAAGGCACCTTGACTTTGAAAACTCAAAGGGCAAGCAAGGGAAGTGCAAACTAACTAATGGCAAGGGTCAAAGATAGAGAGTGAGGAAGGGGGAAGAGGAGCTTGGTAGCTTGCGTAAGTCCAGTTTTAGAGGTTCAGAAGCCAAAGGCAACTCTCAAACCATTTGAGTTTGCAGACTATGCCGCTTAGGTGACTACGAGATAGAACATGGGTTCACCCACTCAAAACTACAACTAGACTACCAGTAAAGGAACTGAACGGGCATGAAGAGCTACTAAATAGGAGGAAAAGGTGCCATCCCAATAGGTTCCGGATCGGATTGAGCAATAAGTGAAGGATCTTGACTAATCCCATTAAGGGAAGTAGTGAAAGAGAAGTGGAAGGGACATCTTGAACTTAGGGGGAAGGGAACTTAATGACAACAAAAGAAGTGTGTGCATTTCCCGATCAAAGAAGCTCTTGAACTCACCTCCATTCAACAAAGAAATTTCACGCATGAACTCTTCTCGGGATTGGACTCTTTCTGACAGCCCTTTTGCTAGCGTAGATGAATCTTTTATCCAGATATAATTTCGACCTGTCTTTGAAGACACCTTCAACCAACTGTAGAGATCAGGGGTGAGTTATCAAAGTCGACCTCATTGTCAGGTCAGATAGATGACTGGCATATAAAGATGCTTAAAACATGTCACGACCCGGATTTTCCCCCAACATCGGGATCGTGATGGCGCCTACTCGTGGTAGCTAGGCAAGCCACTGTATTCATACTATCATGTTTTTAATACAATTTCATAATTTATTTAACAATAAACCATAACCTTAATTAAATAAGTGCGGAATACTTTATCGAAATAGAAATAACTAGTTACAAGGTAAAAATCATACTGAAATCCTCTACCCAAGACGTGGAGTCACCAACTCACGAACTACTACTGAATACTACACATAAAAGTTTGAAAAAAATTTAACATAATTTTGTTTGTCTCGGAACAAAGAGACCACAGCTAGTAACATAAATAAAGAGAGAGACGCCGGGCCTGCGGACGTCTGCAAGCAACCTCGGTCTCAAATGTGATCAACTCCCACGCAATCGATTTACTACTGCTGCTCTTGATCGTAACCTGGACCTGTGCAAAAACGCACAGAAGTGTAGTATCAGCACAACCGACCCCATGTGCTGGTAAGTGCCTGGCCTATCCCGGCGAAGTAGTGACAAGCCTAGGACCGGACACCCACATAAACCTGTGCAGTTCCATATATATGTATACCACAAATAACAAGAATTAACCAAGTAATAACACAATAAGGAATATCTCAAAGAACTCAACAATTAACAACAGTTAATAAGTTCACAAGGAAAACAAAGTAAAATGGAAACACAAGTAATATCAAGTCAAGGAATAGCAAGCAGTTGCACGGCATCACCCTTCGTGCTTTTAGTCTCATCCTCACCAAATAAGCAAATAAAGTACACGGCATCACCCTTCGTGCTTTTACTCTCATCCTCACATCCATAGTACGGCATGATCCTTCGAACATGGTTCAATAACAAGGCACGGCATGATCCTTCATGCATAATCAATAAAACATGGCACGGCATTAACCTTCGTGCATAAATAATAAAACATGGCACAGCATTAACCTTCGTGCATAAATAATAAATGAAGGCACGGCATCACTCTTCGTGCATTATCACTCTTCCTCACCCAAATAACAATCACAGTTAAGGGCAAAGAATAAAAAAGTAATTCATAAACCGTCCCAACAAGGGCAATCAATAATCATCTTCACAACAAGTCCCGACAAGGGAGAACAATAACAATTCTACAACCTGGCAAAGGTTCAACAATTCATCTGCAAATATGTCTCACAATAAGCATTATCAACGACTCACGGTCATACTAGACGCTAGTGTATGGATGCTCGTCACCACAGCCCATACACCGCACTCGATCACATAACACATAGCACATAATCCTATTCCCTCAAGCTAGGATAGAACAAACACTTACCTCGAATGTTTATGAACAATTCAATCCGTGGCAATGTCTTTTTCTTTCAAATTTGGCTCCAATCCAATCGTATCTATACACAATTGATTTAATATCATCAATACTACTCAACAAACTAATTCCTAAGGCCAATTACAACTTTTACAACATTCTGCTCGGAATAGTGAATTTCGACCCCGGGCCCACATGGTCGGAACTCGGGGTTCGGACCAAAATCCGGTTACCCATCCCCCCACGAGTTCAAGTATATGATTTGTTTCAAAATCGGACCTCAATTCGAGGTCCAATTTCCCAATTTATCAAAAACCCTATATACTATCAAAAACAAGAAATTCTACCATGAAAACCTTTGATTTCTATAGAAAAACATGTTTAATGATGTTAGGAATTGAAAGAATTAAGTAAAAAGTGACTAACAATTGTTTTGAAGAAGAAGGAATCCGTGAAGAATCGCAAATGGGTGTCTTTGGTTTGTAAAAAGTGAAGAAATGAACTGAAAATCGTGTTTTACAGGTCTCTGTGTTCGCATTTGCGAACATGGGTTCGCAATTTTGAACCCCGACCAATTTTTGGAGTTTGAAAAATAAGCTAAGGCTGGGAAGTTCGCACTTGCGAACATTTGTTCGCATTTGCGAAGTCTAGGCAGTTACTGGGGATTTCGCATTTGTGAAATAAGGTTCGCATTTGCGAACCAGCAGGCTTCTGGGCTTCTTCGCAATTGCGACACATTCTTCGCAATTGCGAAGACAGGCAATTACTAAAGGCCTCGCATTTGCGAGGTTAAGTTCGCAATTGCGAACTATGGTCCAGGTGTGCCAGTGTCGCATTTGCGACACTTTGTTCGCATTTGCGAACTTGGCTGGTTCTGGCAGGCATCGCATTTGCGATAATGGGTTCGCATTTGCGAACCCAGCCTTGAATTGCCTTCTTCGCATTTGCGAGAAATTCTTCGCAAATGCGAAGCCAACAACTGGGTGAAAAACCAGCAGTGCATAAACTCAGAAATTGATCCTACGGCCTATCAAATCTTTACCCGAGCCCCCGGGCTCCAAACCAAACATGTACACAACCTCAAAAACACATTATGAACTTGTTCGTGCGATCACATCGCCAATATCACATCGTTTTCATCAAATCAAGCCTCAAATTCATGATTTTCATACTTTTGGTTTTCAAAACTTTCAAACTTGGAACTCAAGGTCCAAAACATCTCAAACGACATCCGAATGTCACCAAACTTTACAGAAATCACATATATTATATTTAAGACTTGTACTGGGCGTCGGAACCAAAATACGAGCCCGATACCAAGGTCAATTAATTCATTTCCTTTAACAATTACATAAAAAACAATTTCATAGAAAAATTCATAACTTGGGCTCTAGGCCTCAGAATTCGACTCCGGACTCATGTCCAAGTCCCATATTTTCCTACGGACCTTTCGGGACCATCCAATCTCGGGTCCGGATCCGTTTACCAAAAATGTTGACCGAAGTCAACCATATCAATATTAATATCATTTTTATCCAAATTTCTCATAGAATTCATATTTTCTATCACAAAATCTTTCCGGCTACAAGCTCGGATCGTGCACGTAAATCGAGGCAACATGGAATGAGGTTTTCAAGGCCTCAGAAGCTCGAAATGATTAATAAAATAAGTGATGACCCTTTGGGTCGTCACAATCTCCACCTCTAGAACAACCATTCGTCCTCGAACGGACGAGAGAAGGAAGTACCTGAGTTGGGGAACAAATGAGGGTAGCGGCTCCGCATATCGGACTCGGACTCCCGGGTCGATGCCTCAGGAGGCTGACCTCTCCACTGAACACGCACAAAAGTATAACTCTTCGACCTTAACTGTCGAACCTGCCGGTCTAGAATGGCCACCGGCTCCTCCTCGTAAGATAGATCATTGTCCAATTGGACGGTACTAAAGTCTAACACATGTGTGGGATCGCCGTGGTATCTCCGAAGTATAGATATGTGAAAAACTGGATGCACGGCTGATAAGCTAGGCGGCAAAGCTAATCTGTAAGCCACCCCTCCCACTCTGTCTAGAATCTCAAATGGACCAATATACCTAGGGCTGAGCTTGCCCTTCTTCCCGAACCTCATCACGCCCTTCATAGGCAACACTCGGAGCAATACTCGTTCACTAACCATGAAATCTACATCTCGAACCTTACGATCCGCATAAGTCTTCTGCCTGGACTGAGCTGAACGCAATCTCTCCTGAATATTCTAGACCTTATCCAAGGCCTCCTGAACTAAGTTTGTACCCAACAACCGAGCCTCTCCCGGTTCAAACCATCCAACTGGTGATCGACATCGCCTACCATACAACGCCTCATACGGAGCCATCTGGATGCTAGACTGGTAACTGTTATTGTAGGCGAACTCTGCTAATGGCAGAAACTGGTCCCACGAGCCTCCGAAATCAATAACACGGGCTCGAAGCATGTCCTCTAGAATCTGAATAGTCCTCTCGGACTGGCCATCCGTCTGAGGATGAAATGCTGTACTCAACTGAACCTGGGTGCCTAACTCCTGCTGGACCGCTCTCCAGAACCGCGAGGTAAACTGCGTACCCTGATCAGAGATAATAGATACTGGCACTCCATAGAGATGAACAATCTCCCTAATGTAAACCTCTGCTAACCTCTCCGACGAGTATGAGACATATACTGGAATAAAGTGTGCTGATTTGGTCAGCCTATCAACAATGACCAAAATAGCATCAAATTTCCTCCGAGTCAAAGGAAGTCCAGTAACGAAGTCCATAGTGATCTGCTCCCATTTCCACTTGGGAATTTCAATCCTCTGGAATACACCACCAGGTCTCTGGTGCTCATATTTCACCTGCTGACAATTTTGACACCGAGCGACATATGCAACGATATCTTTCTTCATTCTGCGCCACCAATAGTGCTGCCGTAAGTCTTGGTACATCTTCGCGGCGCCTGGGTGAATAGGAATACCGCGAACTGTGGGCCTCCACTAAGATCAACTCTCTAATCCCTTCGACATTGGGCACACAAACTCGACCCTGCAATTTCAATACCCCGTCATCATCTAGATTTACCTGTGTGGCACCTCCCCGCTGTATTGTATCTCTCAACTCACGCAAATGAGGATCATCAAATTGCCTCTCACGGATATGCTCTAATAAAGAAGAACGAGCGAACGTGCAGGCTAACACCCTGCTAGGCTCAGAAATGTCTAATCTCACGAACCGGTTGGCTAAGGCCTGGACATCTAGAGCTAATGGTCTCCGATTGACCGGAATATATGCAAGACTACCCATGCTGGCATACTTTCTACTCAATGCATCGGCCACCACATTGGCCTTACCTGGGTGATATAATATAGTAACATCATAATCTTTTAGCAACTCTAACCATCTCTGTTGTCGTAGATTCAACTCCTTTTGCTTGAACAAGTACTGTAGGCTTTTGTGATCAGTGTACACCTCACATGTCACACCATATAGATAATGCCTCCGGATCTTTAAGGCATGAACTATTGCTGCTAACTCAAGATCATGAACTGGATAATTCTTCTCATGTATTTTTAGCTGTCTCGAAGCATAAGCGATAACCTTACCATCCTGCATCAATACCGCTCCAAGCCCTGTACGAGATGCATCACAATAAACTGTATAAGGCCCTGCACCTGTAGGTAGTATCAACACCGGTGCGGTGGTCAAGGCTGTCTTGAGCTTCTGAAAGCTCGCCTCACACTCCTCTGACCACTGGAACTGGACACCCTTCTGGGTCAACCTGGTCATCGGGGCTGCAATAGAAGAAAACCCCTCTACAAAACGACGGTAGTAACCTGCTAATCCCAAGAAACTCCGGATCTCGGTCACTGAAGCTGGTCGAGGCCAATTCTGGACTGCCTCAATCTTCTTTGGGTCTACCTGAATACCTTCCACTGATACAATGTGACCCAGAAACGCTACCGAACTCAGCCAGAACTCACATTTAGAAAATTTGGCATACAGCTGGTTATCTTTCAGAGTCTGAAGAACCACTCTGAGGTGCTGCTCATGCTCTTCCTGGTTGCGGGAGTACACCGGGATGTCATCTATGAAGACTATCACGAACAGATCTAAGTAAGGCCTGAATACCCGATTCATCAACTCCATGAATGCTGCTGGGGCATTGGTCAACCCGAAGGACATGACCAAGAACTCAAAATGCCCATATCTAGAGCGAAAGGCTGTCTTAGGAATGTCAGCCGCCCTGATCTTCAGCTGATGGTAGCCTGACCTCAAGTCTATCTTAGAGAATACCCTCGCTCCCTGGAGCTGGTCAAACAAATCATCAATCCTCGGCAGGTGGATACTTATTCTTTATTGTCACTTTGTTTAATTGCCGGTAATCAACACACATCCGCATCGAGCCATCTTTCTTCTTTACAAATAATACAGGTGCTCCCTAGGGGGAAACACTGTGCCTGATAAAGCCTTTCTCAAGAAGGTCCTGCAACTGATCTTTCAACTCTTTCAGCTCCGACGGGGCCATACGATAGGGTGGAATAGAGATGGGCTGAGTGCCCGGTGCCGAATCAATACAGAAATCAATATCCCTGTCGGGTGGCATGCCCGGCAGGTCTGAAGGAAAAACCTCGGGAAACTCCCGTGCAATAGGGACCGACTCAATGGAAGGAACTTCTGCACTGGAATCACGAACATAAGCCAGATAAGCTAGACACCCCTTCTCGACCATGCGTCGAGCCTTAACATAGGAAATAACGGTGCGAACGGAGTGGCTTGAGGTACCTTTCCACTCTAGTCGGGGTGATTCTGGCAAGGCCAAGGTCACAGTCTTAGCATGACAATCTAGAATAGCATGGTATGGGGACAACCAGTCCATCCCCAATATGACATCAAAATCCACCATATCCAAAAGCAACAGATCAACACGGGTCTCAAGACCCCCAAATATAACTACGCACGAACGGTGCACTCGGTCGACTACAATGGAGTCACCCACTGGTGTAGCCACATAAACTGGAATATCTAGAGCATAGCTGGGCACGGCCAAATACGGTGCAAAGTAGGAAGACACATATGAATATGTAGATCCAGGGGTCAAATAATACTGAAGCACCTCTGCCACACACAAGAATAGTACCTGTAATCACGACATCTAATGCCTCTGCCTCTGGCTTGGCTGGTAAAGCATAGAATCGGGGATCTGCACCTCCCCTCTGAGCTGCGTCTCTGGGACGACCATCAACTGGCTGACCTCTACCTCTGGCTGGACGGTCTCCACCTCTACGGTCTCGACCTCCGCCTCTATAATCTCTACCCCCGCCTCTGGCTGGCTGGGCAGGCTGAGGGGGTCAGCTGGGGCCTGAATCATGGGACGAGGGCCCCACTGATGAGTGTTGTCCATTGCTCGAGGGTAGAACCTGACAAAATGCCCTGGGTCACCACAACCGTAGCAACTCTTGGGCTGATGGGGCTGCTGGCCCTGACGACCTGAATGGCCTCCACGAACACTCTGAAGAGGCTGAGCATTAATAGGAGGCTGGTCTAAATAATGCCCACGAAAACCACGATCACCTGGTCCACCCTGTGAAGCCTGAAGGGCGGAATGAAAAGGCCTGGAAGACTGGCCTTTATCAAAGGATTCTCTGCCACCAGAGGAAGAACCACTAAACCTGCCTGAATGACGAGGCCTCTTGTCTGAAGAATAACCGCCTCCGCGAGCAAGAGCCATCTCAACTCGGTGTGCTGCATTAGCTGCCTCCTGAAATGATATGTCACTCCCCACGCCTATAGCCATCTGGAGTCTAATTGGCTGATTAAGCCCATCTATAAACCTGCGGACCCTCTCCCGCTCTGTGGGAAGTATCACCACTGCATGACGAGCCAAATCGACAAATCTCGTCTCATACTGTGTGACCGTCATAGTGCCCTGATGGAGGCGCTCAAACTGCCTCCGAAGTACATCCCGCTGAGTAGTAGGGAGAAACTTCTCCATAAATAGTTCCGCAAACTGATCCCATGATAAAGCTGGGGTCCCTGCTGGTCGAGTCAAGCAATAATCTCTCCACCAAGTCTTGGCGGATCCTGCAAGCCTGAATGTACAGAAGTCAACTCCATTTGACTCCACGATCCCCATAGTCTTGAGAATCTCATGGCAACTGAATAAGAAGTCCTGAGGATCCTCTGATGTGGCTCCGCTGAATGTAGTGGTAAATAGCTTGGAGAACCGATCAAGTCTCCATAAAGAATCAGAAGTCATGGCCACTCCATCACCGGCATGAGCTGTGGTACCTGACTGAGTGGCCACAGCTGGCTGAACCACTGGTGCATGAGGCTGAGGAGCTACTGGCTCCGGAGTACGAGCAAGAGGAGTCTGGGCCCCTCCTCCAGCCTGAGAAGCAGCTGGTGCAACCGATAATAAGCCCGCTCTGGCAATGCTGTCCATAAATCCCGCTATTCCGACCAAAGCATCCCGAAGATCCGGGGTAAATAAAGCCTCTCCTGGGACCTGAGCCGGGCCCACTCGAGCTGCTGGGACTGGAACCTCCTCGTCAATCTCAATATGAGGCTCCACCTGCTGGAGTAGCTGCCTGGGGCTGAGCTGCTACCCCTACCACGGCCTCGATACGGCCTCGGCCCCTGCCCTCACGGGAGCTGCACGGGGCTCGGGCTGCTGGTCCGCGGACGAAGAAGCGCGTGTCCTCACCATCTGCGAAAGGACAGAGTAGAAATTCAATCGGTAATTGAGGAACAAGTCGCACGACAAGAAAGAACAAATGAGAGACTCTTTCCTAACTCAATAGCCTCCGGAGGACAAGTACGGACGTCTCCGTGCCTACCTCTCAAACTCTACTAAGCTTGTTCGTGAGTGGTGAGACCTATGTAACCTAGAGCTGTGATACCAACTTGTCACGACCGGATTTTCCCCCAACATCGGGATCGTAATGGCGCCTACTCGTGGTAGCTAGGCAAGCCACTGTATTCATACTATCCTATTTTTAATACAATTTCATAATTTATTTAACAATAAACCATAACCTTAATTAAATAAGTGCGGAATACTTTATCGAAATAGAAATAACTAGTTACAAGGTAAAAATCATACTGAAATCCTCTACCCAAGACGTGGAGTCACCAACTCACGAACTACTACTAAATACTACACATAAAAGTTTGAAAAAAATATAACATAATTCTGTTTGTCTCGGAACAAAGAGACCACAGCTAGTAACATAAATAAAGAGAGAGACGCCGGGCCTTGCGGACGCCTGCAAGCTACCTCGGTCTCAAAGTTCAACTCCTACGCAAAAGATTTACTGCTGCTGCTCCTGATCGTAACCTGGACCTGTCCAAAAACGCACAGAAGTGTAGTATCAGCACAACCGACCCCATGTCTTGGTAAGTGCCTGGCCTATCCCGGCGAAGTAGTGATAATGCTAGGACCAGACACCCACATAAACCTGTGCAGTTCAATATATATGTATACCACAGAATAACAAGAAATAACCAAGTAATAGCACAATAAGGAATATCTCAAAGAACTCAACAATTAACAATAGTTAATAAGTTCACAAGGAAAACAAAGTAAAATGGAAACACAAGTAATATCAAGTCAAGGAATAGCAAGCAGTTGCACGGCATCACCCTTCGTGCTTTTACTCTCATCCTCACCAAATAAGCAAATAAAGTACACGGCATCACCCTTCGTGCTTTTACTCTCATCCTCGCATCCATAGTACGGCATGATCCTTCGTACATGGTTCAATAACAGGGCACGGCATGATCCTTCAAGCATAATCAACAAAACATGGCACGACATTAACCTTCGTGCATAAATAATAAAACATGGCACGACATTAACCTTCGTGCCTAAATAATAAATCAAGGCACGTCATCACCCTTCGTGCATTATCACTCTTCCTCACCCAAATAACAATCACAGTTAAGGGCAAAGAATGAAACAGTAATTCATAAACCGTCCCAACAAGGGCAATCAATAATCATTTTCACAACAAGTACCGACAAGGGAGAACAATAACAATTCTACAACCTGGCAAAGGTTCAACAATTCATCTACAAATATGTCTCACAATAAGCATTATCAACGACTCACGGTCATACTAGACGCTAGTGTATGGATGCTCGTCACCACAGCCCATACACCGCACTCGATCACATAACACATAGCACATAATCCTATTCCCTTAAGCTAGGATAGAACAAACACTTACCTCGAATGTTTATGAACAATTCAATCCGTGGCAATGTCTTTTCCTTTCAAATTTGGCTACAATCCAATCGTATCTATACACAATTGATTTAATATCATCAATACTACTCAACAAACTAATTCCTAAGGCCAATTACAACTTTTACAACATTCTGCCCGGAATAGTGAATTTCGACCCCAGGCCCACATGGTCGGAACTCGGGGTTCGGACCAAAATCCGGTTACCCATCCCCCCACGAGTTCAAGTATATGATTTGTTTCAAAATCTGACCTCAATTCGAGGTCCAATTTCCCAATTTATGAAAAACCCTATATTCTATCAAAAACAAGAAATTCTACCTTGAAAACCTTTGATTTCTGTTGAAAAACATGTTTAATGATGTTAGGAATTGAAACAATTAAGTAAAAAGTGACTTACAATTGTTTTGAAGAAGAAGGAATCCGTGAAGAATCGCAAATGCGTGTTTTTGGTTTGTAAAAAGTGAAGAAATGAACTGAAAATCGTGTTTTACAGGTCTCTGTGTTCGCATTTGCGAACATGGGTTCGTAATTGCGAACCCCGACCAATTTCTGGAGTTTGAAAAATAAGCTAAGGCTGGGAAGTTCGCATTTGCGAACATTGGTTCGCATTTGCGAAGTCTAAGCAGTTACTGGGGATTTCGCATTTGCGAAATAAGGTTCGCATTTACGAACCAGCAGGCTTCTGGGCTTTGTCGCAATTGCGACACATTCTTTGTAATTGCGAAGACAGGCAATTACTGAAGGCCTCGCATTTGCGAGGTTAAGTTCGCAATTGCGAACTCTGGTCCAATTGTGCCAGTGTCGAATTTGCGACACTTTGTTCGCATTTGTGAACTTGGCTGGTTCTAGCAGGAATCGCATTTGCGATAATGGGTTCGCATTTGCGAACCCAGCCTTGAACTGCCTTCTTCGCATATGCGAGAAATTCTTCGCAAATGCGAAGCCAACAGTTGGGTGAAAAACCAGCAGTGCATAAATTCAGAAATTGATCCTACGGCCTATCAAATCTTTACCCGAGCCCCCCGGGCTCCAAACCAAACATGTACACAACCTCAAAAACACATTATGACCTTGTTCGTGCGATCACATCGCCAATATCACATCGTTTTCATCAAATCAAGCCTCAAATTCATGATTTTCATACTTTTGGTTTTCAAAACTTTCAAACTTGGAACTCAAGGTCCAAAACATCTCAAACGACATCCGAATGTCACCAAACTTTACAGAAATCACATATATAATATTTAAGACTTGTACCGGGCGTCGGAACCAAAATACGAGCCCGATACCAAGGTCAATTAATTCATTTCCTTTAACAATTACATCAAAAACAATTTCATAGAAAAATTCATAACTTGGGTTCTAGGCCTCAGAATTCGACTCCGGACGCATGTCCAAGTCCCATATTTTCCTACGGACCTTTCGGGACCATCCAATCTCGGGTCCGGATCCGTTTTTCAAAAATGTTGACCGAAGTCAACCATATCAATATTAATATCATTTTTATCCAAATTTCTCATAGAATTCATATTTTCTATCACAAAATCTTTCCGGCTACAAGCTCGGATCATGCACGTAAATCGAGGCAACATGGAATGAGGTTTTCAAGGCCTCAGAAGCTCGAAATGATTAATAAAATAAGTGATGACCCTTTGGGTCGTCACAAAACATCATTCTTTGAATAACTGGAAACAGAAGCGACGAAGAAATGAGCTTAGCATACCATTTTTGACTACCTTCTCTGTCATGTCTGTGTTCTAACATTCTAGGGAATCCGTGCTTTGCTTTGTCAATGTCACTTTCAATATGCTACACACATACAAGTTTGATTGAACTGTTTATATTGGCCATCTAGAGATATTATATACATTGTGCCGTTTGGGAGGAGAACTCTTGAATAGGAAAGAGGGGGAAAACTTACTTCTAGTGAGGGTTGGCTCCCTAGCCTAAACCTATTAGTCTTGCTAGCTTAACGTCTTGGGAGTGAAGTTCCTTCCGGGCGGGGAGAAGGAACGATGTTGATTGGCATAAGGCCCCTAATCTAATTCTGAAGCATTGCCTCTTCAGTCAAAAGTGAGAGATGTGATTCACAGGTGGGGATCACGAACGAGATATAGCACAAGAACTTAACTTAAGTAATTTCTTAATAAAGTCTCTTAGCGCGGACCTCATATTAACACAGTCTGAAATTTCCATTTTCTAATCGATTAATTAGCGATTATCATAGATGGAATTATAGGCGAAAGCTGCTTAGGATCTAACTTTAAGAAAGTGAACATTAGTATGCTCTAACAACCTTAAGGTATGACTATACATGGCGTATTGCACTAACAGAACGACTTCTATGCTTAATCATAAGCTTTTCTTAAAAAAATTAGTCAATTAGTCTTATTAAGATACAGATAACTTTGAGGTATAAAGTATTATGGAAATCTCTGTCATACAAGTAAATTTATGTTTATTATGTGGGAGGAGCTACTGCCTTCCTGCTAATCGGTTCGAAGAGAAAAGGAAACAATAAAGGTTCACTTTCGTTGGTGCTTCCCCCTACACGTATGTTGGAGCGAGAGTGGGTGATAGCTTCTTAAATAGGATTTTCTAAGAGGTAGAGGCCCGGCCGCGCGAAGCAAGATTAAATAGGTATAGGCTGGATCAATAAAAGAAAGATAAGGAAAGTGTACAAGATTCCAATCGGGCTACCTCTGAACGAAGGTGGCGGGGAGGAAAGGTATTTCGATTATCGATCAAATAGCGTAGTGCGGGACCGTGCCAAGAATAGCGAGTTAGGTATGGGCTTTCTTTCACTACCAGAATCACCATTTGACAGGGCTACTAGGACTTGGGTCTCTGTCTTGGGCGGGGCATCAAGTACATCTATCTTTACCGATTAACCAATTTCTAAACGCTGGAGTAGATCCTAAAGAGATTCCACTTCCTCATGAATTTATCTTGAATCGATATCTTTTGGTTCAACTTTATCCCAGTTTGCCGAGGGCGCAACCCCATTTTTCACCTTGAATTAGTCAAAATATGCAAAATTTCTTACTTTTCGTGGAGGATAAGATCCTGTAACTGGGGTTATGGCTGACTGATATTTCCCGTCACAATTTAGCTATTGCATTTATTTTTCTTGTTGCTGGTAATGTGTATAGAACCAATTTCAGGATTGGGAAGAGTATGAATGATCTTTGAAATCCTTGATAGTCTGGAAAGGGAACGCGAATCTAGCCACCACTTTCTTTATTTAAAGAAAAAGAAAGAGGGTGATGGTCAAATCCGCATCTTTGCGCCCTTTACTTACTTCAAGGGATGGTGCGTCCGATACATAATTGGTTAATGACAATTCTCAACAGCATCTATAAGATCTCGAGGCTTACTAGATAGAATTCGATCAAAAATGAAAACTTTAGATATTTTTCTTAGAACGAGATGAACTACATATAGATTTGTATGTGAGTGCACGATAAGAATTTAGAGAAAGCTAGCATCGAATCAAGAAAGAATCACATCGGAAAATTAGACTAAGCTTCCCCTTGTTTAACCAAAATATTGAACTTCGATTAAAGCTAGAAAATAATAGAGAAATTGGGTTACTGATAATCAAGAGACCGAAAAAATGCGGTAGGCTTTCATTAATCAGAATAGACAGTAAGAAAGGTTATATTTCGGTGACTGTTGTGTGTTACAATAGGTATAACTTCCTCCTTTTATAGCTGAATCTAGATGGAGGAATAAAACTTAAGTTTTAATGAGCAATAAATGACATTAAATAGGTCGTTACATAATCATTTTCAATAAATGCTGATCCTTTATCATACAAGATGTTTAATGATTGAATTTAGACTCCTTTCTGCCTTCAGATCCATGCTTTAAATGATTTTTGACCTGTTGCTTCTGGTTGTTATTTTAAAAGATACGGTGCTCGTATCTACTTCCTTTGTCTTCTGAAATCCTTTGTCTTCTGAAATCACTTTCTAGCCCATTCCAAATAGGCACGAGTTTCGCAGTCGTATTGTGTCCCGTGTCTAGTTTATTCTCTTCTGTTTTTCGTTCACCTTCCTTCAGAATACTAACCTTGCGCATATTCCACGTGTCATGCCACGTCATAAAAATTTTCCCCAATATAGATAGTCCCTCCACTTTCCATTTGTTTATCATTTAAATATATGGGAAGTGGATGCTTAAAAAGGGAATTTTTGTCACAATAAATGCTATGTCAGTGTTGACGCTTCAGTTGTCCCTTCCATTTAATGCACCATATACGTGTCACTTCTCCACTAGTTCTACGAGTTTGCAGCCTTTTCTTTGCTTTATTCACAAAGTGATGGTTACCTTTATTATAGGCGTTTCATCATTACTTTTCCTGGTTTGCCGATCGCTTTTCGTATACACCTTCGATTTCTTCTTCTTTATCCTTTTCACTGAGCAAATCATTGCTTCTTCCTTCTACTCTTCTTTTGTAAAAATGTGCTGAGCCATGGCATCTTCTAACCCTAGAAAAGTTCCCAACTTTGACCAATTACACAATGCTCCCGCAAGGCATCAAAGGGGCGGAACTAGTGCTCCTCGTGGTATGAGATCAATACGGGGCGTCATATCTGGTTCTGCTATCCTTTCTAGCACTTCTTCCAGGGGATCTTTATCTTACAAACCTTCTTCCAAGGGAAAAGAATCTGCGGAACCTCTTCATGAACCGACGGTAGACGAAGTTGTACCATCGGACTTGTCCTTTGAGCTTGATAAGGAGGTTCTTTGTGAGAAAATTCTCAAGTTGGAGAAGGTTGATAATTACCCCTCTATAATTACTAAACTAATGCTTCCTTTAATTCGGGAGGATTGTTATTGGAGAGCTAGTACCCCCATAGTTATTCCTAACCCTAACCAGAGTATTTCTTCTTATAACCCTGGTTTTTCTTGTGTTTATACTTACACCTTTACTCTGGGATTTTCTCCTACTATTGACCTAGTGATTCTCGAATTTTGTTGCTTCTTCAAAGTCTGTTTAGCCCAAGTCGGTCCTCTAGTTTGGAGAGCAGTAGCAGGCTCAAGGTTTATTTCAACTATGGCAGGTGGAAATTTCACCTTTCCTCACTTGATTCACCTTTACCACCCCAAACTTTTCTGCAACAGAGTCTTTTCGTTGTCTGCTAGAGGAAAGAGGGTTTTGATAAACCCTGAAGATGTTAATGACCGTGGTTCGTATGTACGGTTTGTAAATGTTCCCATAGTTTATCTGGTTGGTGAATCCAACATGCCTTTTCCGGAGAAGTGGAACATGACTCGTAAGTGTTTTACTTTTTTTCGTTTCTAATTTTTTGACATTCCATTCTTCTGTTATTAACGCACTTTTGTTTCGCTTTTTGGAATAGCTATCATGGGACATGTGGAACTCGTCCCTGATTTCCTTGCTTGGGTCAACGCTCTATTGAAGGCGGTACCCATGAAGGAACGTACTTGGAGGTCAATCTCTGCTAGGTGTGGCTGGAGGGTCAGAACTCATGGTATTCACTAGCTATTTCCTTTGCTTAGAATAAATTTTTTTGCATATCTGATCTTATATCCTTCTTTTTGTCAGGATTTCCCAATAGAGGTATGACAGTTGAAGCGACTCTTGCTCTTAGAACTTCTTCCCAGACTTCTTCAACTTCAAGGAGGTCACGAGATATTTTAATAAAGAGGAAAAAATTTGAGGAAGATTCTGACGTGGAAGAAGATGAAGATACACCCTTGGTAGCTCATCCCAGGTCCAGGAGACGAGTGATAATTTCAGAAGATGAAGCCGAAGCTCCTCCTGCTACTGAAGTTCCTCCTGTTCGTACCACTGAGCCCGTCATTATTATATCTGATGAAGAAACAGTTCCAAATGACACTCCCGAGTCTACTTAATGCCTTTTCCTCGAAGGTTTCGGGGGTGGTAGTTTTGGCGCGGTTATGGAGGAAATTCCCTTTTCAACTTCCATTTCTATTCCACCTATATCTTTTGTCACTTTAAATAACCACATGGCTACCATTCCCACTCCCACTTTTTTTCCAACTTCTGCTCCCGTGCCTCTTCTGAATTTTGCAAATACCGCCGTCTTTACCTCCTCTACCGTACCTCCTTCCGTCAGCTACGTGGAAGAGGGTTCTAGTAGTAGGAGCATGGCTATTAGGAGTGTTACACTTGAGGTTCCTGCAGATAGGAGCCTCTTAAGGAAGTCAGGCGGGGCAGATGTCTGGCTTAAGCCCCTGATTGGGAATATTGAGAAAGGGAAACTGGACAGCCATAGTTGTCTAACTCTAGTGAACGACATAGTTCACAATAAATTGAAGGTATTTTCTTATTTTTTTAGGAAAAAGCTTTTCTCTTGATTTCCACTCATACACATTTGTTATACAGGCCAACCTTATAGGTACGAAACTTGTGGGGAGAATTTCCATTTTGGAGAGGAAAGCTCGTGAAGCTGACCGAGCTACTTCTGAAGCTAAAAGGAAGGCTAGGGAAGCGGATGCCAAAGCAGCTAATTGGCGAGAACATTTGAGAGATGCTCAGAAGAAGGTTACGGATTTACAGGAGCATAGCCATAACTTAGAGCAACAAAATCGAACTTTGGCTGCTGAATTGGACAAGGTTAGGGTTTCCCTCGGCGAGGTGGAGAAAGAAAAAGAACATCACTAATGTTCTTTTTCTAAACAATTGTCTAGGTCTAGCGAGGAGATTAGGGAGCTGAAGGTTCTCTTGAACAAGAAAGAAGAGTATGCTGAAGAGCTAATGCAAACCTTATCTCAGGCCCAGGCCGATTTGCAAGCTTCTTCTGATAAGGCACGTGCCTTGGAAGAATCCCATGCCTCCCTGGAAGTCTCCTTTAACTCCTATTGAATGTAAACCGATCGCTAAAGGATGAAATTACATCATGGAAGAATGATTATGCCCTCCTTGAGGAGAATTTTGATGCGTATGTGAGCTGGGCTTTCCTGAATTCTCGTCGGGATGCCTTAATGGAGGCTAGCCAAGAGGGTTTTGACTTGAAGTCTGAGTTAGCCAAGGTTTTGAGCACTATTGAGATGGCCCAACAATCTTCTTCTCCTCCTGATGACTTGACCGTGGCTGATGATCCCCCCAATGAGGGAGTTGCTCCTGCCGTAACTCTGGCTACAACAATCGAGGCTGTCGTGCCTTTTTTCCCTCCTTGTGGTTCAACTGTTTCTGCTTCCTTAGCATCTGTAAATCTTGCAAATAAGGAGGTTGACTTAACAGCATCGAAGAGGTCTACTTCCTTAGGAGCGAGTTGAGATTTCCAATTTTTTAATCAGTCCCCAATTTATGCGATATTTGTATAATCTCCTTATTTTGTAAGGATTTTTTGTTTGAACCCTTAATGTTTTAGAGATTAATTAATACCTCTCTATATTTTATTCTTGCCTATTTTCGTATTTAGGACTTATGGAATATTTTTGCATTTTTATCCTTTTGAAAATGCTTTATTGATTCACTCGTGGACTTGTCAACACGAGGATTTGCATTTTTATCTTTTTAGAAAATGCTTGATGATTCTACTCGTGGACTTGTCAACACGAGGATTATAAAAGAGGGCCCTTTTATATATTGGCAGTTAATGAAGAAGTCATCTCAACTTCATAAATAGTGCTATACGATGAAAGAAATAAGAAGCACATGTTTGTGTAAGGTAATTTGGACAAGTTTTTATTCATTAACTTGAGCAAATTTTGAATAATACATGCGTTGTAGTACGTCTATGACTTTCTCGCAACTATTTTTCGTGTAACAGATTTTTTAATAAAAGATACACAAGGTTTTTTCTTTACAACCTATTTTAGCATGTAGCCATAGTCCTATCTTTATGTATCTAGAAATGACTTGAAAAGTGTCTACGACATTGAAAAATGTTTTTTGCATAGTAAAACGTAGTTATTCGTAGCTATTGCAGCTTTTAGCTTTCCTTTGAACTCCCGTATCTCTTTCGTGGTCCCACATCCACTTTTTTGCACGAAGCTATCTTTTGCACGGGTTTTTGAATTCTCGTATCTTTTTATGGTCCCGCGTTTACTTTCATGCACGAAGCTATTCGTACTGTGCAGTCCCCAAGTTTGTAGGCGCTGTAGGGATGAGGCCTTGAGAATTTTGGTTGTTACTTGTGAGCTGACCCTTTCCCTGAAACAAAACATACGCGAGACTCGAAAATATAGCTTTTAGATGTAGACTGCCTACCCGTATTCATTTCCATCAGATCTGTGTAACCTTAGGCTTAGAATTTACGAGTATTCTTTTTTTGCCATGCAGGTTATATCTCATCATTTGGTATGCGTTGGGATTTGAGCCTAGCATCTAAAACCATTGTAAAATCACGACAAACGATAGGCAGTATAGTTTCCAGTAAAGGCTAGCAACTTTCTACAGAAACTGTAGTATAAGACTTGAAAGGCTTTTCACATCTCAGTTGAAGAGTTCTGCACAAATTGGCTATACGTTGCTTGAGATATACTATAATCGAATATATCTACCTTAGAATATACTTCTAGTGATGACTGAGGCAAAAATCATATTCGACGTTTTTTCTTCTTAGGTGTTGCATGAACCTGTGCTTTCATATCATAAATCTATTTATTTCAAGCATCACGATTATGAATATCATGGTTAAGAATCAAAATGTCACGTATGTAAGAAATTGACAGGTTGGTCTTAGAGGGTGCTTACCATAGCCTTTACTAAAAGGATATCACGTACCTCCAAGTTGACTTACCTCATGACTTTTAACTTCTCTATTTGGCGCTACGAGGTGCATATTGTTCCCCATAAACTTGACGAATCCCCCATGGTGTTGGGAACTTCATGATTTGATGAAAGGTCGATGGAACAGCACCCATCTCGTAGATCCATGGTCTTCCCACGGAGCTGATGACCGCGAGTGGAGAATTACCCGATAAATAGAAGACCATGCTATCGTTTTACGCGAACAAGGTCAAAGTCTTCATCAACGCAAGGAAAGGACATGACAATCAGTCCGAATCCAAGCAACACCCATGGAACCCGCCCAGCATAAGGAAAAATATGGCACCAACGGATGTAGCCATACCTAGAAAATAAAGTTGGCCTAACTCCAGTTTGTTTGATGAAGTTGAATAGTAAAACATCTTTGGGCGAAAGGCAAATAGGGCTCATCCTTGATTTCATGGAATGCTTCCTTGGCTTCAATGCCAAATTGAAACTCATCTTTCTTCCTCAACATGAGGCTTGTAGACTCGTGACGCAACACGACTGAACGACTTAATGTTTTAGGTTCACAGGAAGGTTCTAGACAAGAGTATTCAAACTATTGGGGTCAAATCAAAGCTGAACTTCTCCACGAGTCTTCATCCCCATTTCAGTTAGGTCATATGGTCAAAAGGATCAATGCGTTATTTGAGGAGTACCGCTCTGTGGAGCACTTTGTGAGTGCCAACTGGGTGCAGCTGCTGGACGTAGCACAATTCTGCTAAAACTTGCAAAAAAGCTCTACATCTGTCTGTTCGAGTTAGCGATAGGCCAGCAACCTTTTGTTCCCCGCACGCTTATGGTTGGCTACACGGGAAGGAGCCCCTCTGCTTACAAGTTTACTAAGGATTGGCAGCAGCAAACTAAGATTGCTAAGGCTTAAACCTTGGAAAGGGAAGCTAATGTTCGAAATGCCCAACGGATCGCCATAGGATAGAACCCTTGCGACCTGCTCCCCTCTGACTTAGGACTCACTACCCACTTGAAAGCCCTACTTCTGTCTTGCTTAAGACTAGAATCTGGACTGCATTCACTCTTTCTCTTTCTTCTCTACGTGGTAGCTGCTTCTTCACCGTTCAAGTAGCTATGCTGTATCAATATGGGAACTCGGTTGCATCATGGAAAGTTCATTAAAAAGTCTTCCAACATCTTAGTATTCTTCTTTTTTCAACACCTCCAATCTCTGCACCATGTTTGTTCTGTGACACTCCATATTTTCCAAATTTCAAACCGCTACGCCCCAGCAAGAAAACGGATGCACAAACGCCCTTACTAGAATTGGCTTGAGCACTAGCACGCCCTTATCTCATCAGCCGTTACTTGTTCGGTTGAGCACTTCGTTCGTTACTTTCCAGTATTTTTTTGAAGTTCCTTCTACATTACTGTAAAATAGGTTCTTCTGTCGCTTCATTGGTTGATTGGTATATGATAGTGTCAGCATTAAAAACAAAAATCGGACAATAAAGATCAGTACTAAGTTAGAAGGAAACTAAGCATCAGGCCATAAGCAAAAAGAAATGGGATAGTATCGTCAGTATCATCACCGAATCGGGTACATCTGGGTTGGTGGAAACTAGGTCCGCGTGTTAAAGAAGATCTCCGTTATTGAGTCCCTTCTAAGCAGGCTCAAGATATGGTCAGCGCATATGACAGACGATCATGGAATTTTTTTCTTAATAGAGTACCACACTTCTCACACGGCTATATGACCAAAAATCAGGTCTCCGACCAAACTTCCCTTAGCTACTTTGAAACAACACATTTCACACTTAATTAAAAGGGCTTAACGATGCCATAGTCTGTACACGCCTGACTTATCCCTTATTCAGTATTGCTTATTTTCTCAAACTGAAACGAACTTTGTTTCTCTAATTCCAACCGGAGCGATGTTGGGAACTTGCATTCCTGATAACAAATAAAAGATGGATTGTATCTCTTCCTTTTGTGAAGCGTATCTATTTGTTTGTTGATTGGATTATGGTGCTAGTCTAACCATGCTGTGGAGTTGAACCACAGTTCTTCCTTACCTTTCGTGGTGAAATTTCACTTCCCTTTTTCATAGCAATTAAGGAGGAACCGCTGCCCTCACTCAATTCTAATCTTGAAATCTTTACCCGATCAGGAAATGCTTATTTTATATGGCACCATATGTCTATGTTTTGTTTCCTATATGTGCTTTTGTTCCATCTGACTTCAAGAACTTGTAGGGGGCCACCTACCCTTTCCCCTTTACCCTCTCACTCCATAAGGAATGAAAGGCCACATATAAGCCCAAACCACTGGAATACGAATGAGATCTACAATTACACCATATAATAGTACATGGCTTTTCTTCTCAAACCCACCTCCTCCAAATAAATTGCACATCCATAATTCAATTAAAGATATATAGAAGGGAGAATGCCGCTTTAGAAAAGATAGAATAGTTTCTGACTCCCGCGTACTTGACCCTTAAGCTCGAGGGAATTGGTTGATCAACTCTACGCTGAGCTTCTGGTGAAAAAACAACCTTATTGTTGAAAAATGCATGAACTTTACTTTATTCATTTAAGCTTGGAGATGAGCCTACCGGTGACCGCCTCTATGAGGCCCTTTGGGCGGTGCTTTCTCGATCAACTAGTAGACTTGCATGAAGAAAGAGAATAAACAAAGCGGAGTACTTATTTATAAGTAGACTGAACACCAACCCAATCTCGAAAAATAAAGAGAAGTACGAGCAAAGACATTTTCTCCATCAAAAAGGTATTGAACTTCTCGACGCACCTCTATCAATTCCTTCTTTGCCTCATCTCTCGTATGAAATTACTTTTGTAACAAGAAGCAGGATGTTATAACTTACTCCATTGAGTCCGCTATGAACAATCCACCCTTTTCTAGATTATTGCCGATGTAATCATAAAAAGGGAATTTTTCAGGGACCGGATAAGCTTTGATTTTCGGCTAACCCAGTGCCAACTCTTCAATAGATTTCTTGCTGGAGTTCCGTCCTTTAAGCCAGGGAAGCTGCATCTACTTTAATTGATGATTTCTCACCTTCAGCCTCTATACTATATTACATCAAATAGAAGCGATGGTACCGATATTTACCTAACCAAGTTAGCATTAATCATCTCATCTCTGATCATGGTGAAGGTCCTACGGGAGATTATTTTCATGCCACTGCCTCGAGAGCTGCCTACGAAAGAGTTCCGGCTATGCCTGGCCATCATAACATTCATAAACGAGATTGATAGATGAATAGAGGAGTCCAGCCACAATTATTAGTGATTCGCCTGGGAGGAGCTCAACCAACTTAGAGAGATGATCCTAATAGTGGCCCAAGCAAAAATAGAGAGAGGAGAATAATGAAACTATCTAGTTGGGATTACAGTTCCGACCATTTCTTTGAAGGCCGAAATGTGAAAAAGTGTTTAGCCACACTCTCTGTGGAACAGTCTTATCAAAGCACTCTCTTTAACCAATCAATCAAGACAGATGGAATGAAATAAAGAAAAAGTAGCTCCGCAGCTCGCCCAGAAGAAGATAGACCCGCCACTATAGATTTGTCAATCCCTGGGCTTGGCCAAAGACATACCTAGCATACTATGACTAAGATGAATCATATCAGTTCCTCAACAGGCCTAGTCCCTAAATCCCTAAACTAAATAGGACGCTTATAATCGCGATCATTCCGCATCAGCTCTTTCAGTCACTACTACCCGTGTCGCACCTACAGTGGCAGAGATGTTGATAAGAATCTCGGATAAGAAAGATCAATCCTGAATAAGCTTCAGCTGATTTTCATTATAAATCCTTTTATAAGCAAGGAGCTATCTATAGGAAGATACTTCTTTTCCAGGTCAGTCTTGTCGGAAAGAAGCTTGCTTACACCTTGCTTTATATTGAAAGAAGTCTTCCTCCTTGAGAATGTATCCTTTCTATCATTTAGTGGATATCTTCTTGCTCCTTTCCACTTAAGGTGGTGCGCCTTAGTCCCATAATATTATGCCTATACCTGTTTTCCCTTAAAATATACATAGTAAACCAATTTAAACTCGCAGTTAGTCTTGGCCCAACTATGCCCGGGGGTTGGCCTTTTAAGGCTTATTTCACTTCTTTTTTTCTTTTTCTCTTATTTCTAATTGGTACTCCGGCTCCAGTAACCTGTTGAACCTTATCCATTACGTCAACCCTTCTTCAACGAGGGGAAGATAGGAGGGAATTCCCTTTTTCAAGGCCCCTAACCTAGTCCTGGTTTGGTTCTCGAGTGGAAAGATTTGAGATACCTTCTCCTACCCTATAAAGTAAGGGAGACTGACGCTATGCTTTATAGAAAGCGAAATAATGACAAGGAGTTGCGGAAAAGTCCCCGAAAAAAGGAAGCGACTTTTCTTGGAAGAGTAGAAGGGACAGTCTTTGGCCCAGGTAAAATAAAACCTGGCCTCCCCTTCCACCCAAGTGGACTATTCTCTCCTTATGAAGTCTAAGAAAAGAGAGATATCCTTGCGTAAGGCGAAAGATCGATGTCCTTCAGAATTCTAAAAAGATCAAGAATTGCGTGCATTTAGATCCCGTCTTTCTTTATTATGAATCAAAGACGAAAGGTCGGATGTACTTGTTCATGTCAGGTCTACTTTTGGTCATTCTTCTCTCTGAAAAATAGAATATTGCTGAAAGAAGGTGACTCGTAGTCCCTTTTTGAGTATTATCTTCGCTGTGGATGATCCACTCGGTGTGCGTATGAACGAACGGATTCCACCACTTTATGGGCTATATGCCCTGCTTGTCCCCTATACCCCTTTTTGCAAGGGTTGACGTGGTCTCCAAGAATTTTCTTCCAACCTTTAAGGTGGTCCGTCAAGTCCTCTAGCCTAGGGTAGTCAAAAAAAGGCAGGATTCTCGCATCTTTTATTTCCTTTTTTTTGAGAGACATGTCGTCATTCTAGTTCCTGATGAATTGAGTCTACTATCTATTTCATAGAAATCACGAAAAGCAAGCCCTATGTGTCACAAGCAGGCACCACGGGTTCTTTACTTTTTAGTGGGGTGGAGGGCTTTTGTGCATTATAGCAGGCCGTGACTACCTTTTTACCTTGATTGATGTTGCATGTCGCCCACTTGTTCTATAGAAAACTAAGTTCCTATCAATTAGTTCCAAGAAAGTGGTCGGGTTCTAACTTGAATTTCATTCCAATCTCGATATTGTTGGAATTGGTCTCGAAGAAGCGATTGCCCGCGAAAGCCACAGCCCTTTAATTGATTTGGGGAATCGGCTTTCTTTAGTCAAAGATTTTTCTTGCTTAATGCTTTCCTATCTCGAGTGATTTCCCGTGATCCACCAATGAGATCGTTTGCACCGTCTTTGGATTCAAGAAGATCAGCCATAGAATAAGCAATGGGAAGAGAGCGAGAGACTCTCGATTCGCTGCTCTACATTTCGAGAAAGTGGAATAAGAAAGGCCGTAGTACCCTAGGCCTGACAGAATAATGAGAAGAAAGAGGCAGATTTGAGAAGTTTTGTTTCAAAGGCTAAGGGACTAGACCCATCAAAAAGCAAAAAGAAAATGCGTGACTAAGAAAGGTAACCCTAGAACAAGTTGTCAAAAGACTTGACCCCTGAAGAACTGACCCAAGCAAGGACATTCCGGAAGTTGGTCGGTCAAGACGGGCACTTTCCCTTCGCTCCTTTCGACCTGATCTCCCACAAAAACCAATACAAAGAAGGTGGAAGTGGGGAGGAGAGGAAAATGGAGTCATTCAAAGATGAGTCTTTGCCTATACCAACCATAAAGAGTTGTGAAATCGATATAAAGAAGGAGGCCAAGGGAATTTCTACTTTTTTCATTGAATAATAGAAGGGGAATAGGGATTAGACCAATAGGCTCGTTTTGGACCCGAGGACCTAAGCTTTGCTAAAGACGTGAAAAGGAGTGGACGGTTGTATTTTGGCCTAGTTGGGCTAGTTCGCCAAATCAAAGAGCCCCTACCTTACTTGTTCACCGTACTAGACCTCCATATCATATGTGTAAAGAGCCCACCTCGGATACGAAAGAAGGACAGGAGTGGTTCCACTAGCCGATGCTTAAGCGTCAGACCTTGCCTCCCCTTCCCCATAAACCTCATCTGCACCTGCAGAAGAGTAATCTTTTGCAGAATCTACATCCGCCGAAGCCTATAAATGTGAAATATTTAGTTCCATCCGGTATCAATTTCCCACCTATCTTATGATAAGTGGTTACCAGAAGTTTGGAGCTAACTTTAATGAGCAACACTTCCTCGTAGGGTCACTAAAGCAGGCTCCTTTAGCTGCTTCGATTGTTAGAGCTCACTAAACACCAATAGAATCAGAAGCTTTCTTCACCGCCTCAGCTTGAGAGCTCCTTTCTACATTAAGATCTGGCCCTTCCCCAAGGTAGGTAGGTTTATTCTCATTCGATCGACTTCGCCTATGGTGTGATTTCTGGTATATGTATACCACAGTAGCTAAGGCAACCCCGTTCTAGCTCGTATTGTATTTGAAGTTGAGGATTTCGGTTCTGATGTACTCAGTGAGAAGCTAAGCCTGAACAGACTAGTCTACGCTCAACCAACATTCCGAACTTGTCTCGATACTGACAGTTCAGTGGATGGGATAGCAAAGAGAGAAAGGAAAAGAAGTACTTCCGAAAGGAGACTCCAACTAGCTTGTGTGCTCCTCACCTAAATCCTATACTTCGGCAGCTACGAACTAAGATGCTTCAGAAGAAAAGCTACATCTACTACCTGCATTTACCTTGACAGGCTAACCGGAGCTTACCCAGGGCCTTACCGCCCGAACCGGCAAGACTAATGTCTACTTATACCTTTGAGAGGTCCACTTATACTATTGATAAAGTCTCTTAATTAATATGGCCCCGTTTGTTATATAAGATTCAATTCAATCTAACAAGCGGACTACATTCGGCTACTACAAGATCTTTATAAACCAATGAATGAGCCTACTTTACACACTTCTGCACTAACCAGGCAAGGCCAACTACACAAGCAAGAAGGCATCGCCTGCGGCTTCCAATCCAATGACAAGCAAAAGACGAAGAAGTAACTTACTATACCTTACCTCCTTGTGCCCATAGCTTGACCTCTGCCTTTTTCTACCTGCACGGATGCCTTCCCTTCCTTGCAAAGCGAACCAAGTCAAGCAATGGAAGGAGAAAGGTAAAAGACCTTCCTCGCGCACCGACAAACCATCTTTAGCGAAGTCCCTCCTTCCCAACCTCTCCTACAGCATCCATTTCGTAAAAGAAGGACGGAGCAGGCACACTGACTACTCTGATTGGTTGTGGACTGGGAAAAAGTAGCAGCTAAAGGAAAGCTAAAAGGTATTGGAGAAGAAGTAATGGAGGATCTGATATATATTGAAAAGAGGGAAAGCTAAGCTAGCTAACGAAGGGGTTGGGATTAGCCTCTCCCTAGTACACCAACCAGGAATAAAGATTTAGTGCTTTTCACCTTTCTGCCAAACCAGAACGAGAGCCAATTGGGTCAATCGGAATGTCCTTATTTCACAGCGCTATAACATTCTCAAGTTAGAGTCTGACTATCTCTATTCTAAGTACCACCAGAGAAAGCACATGATAAGAAAATCTTTACCAAAGCCATATCTCCATAAGCATCCAAAACTGATTACTCATTGGTAGTGGGAAACTAACAACATAGATATGTTTACGAAGCCAAGATCCACTCATCTGAGCCAGCAAATTCAAATTCTGCTATGCCGGTGCTCAAAGAAAGGACGCAACGACTGCGTAAATCTTTGATATGTCTATCATTGCCCATGTTGGGCTGACTCCTTTTTTCAGGCAAGAGAACCCCTACTGATATTGACTGATCGGCTATAAGTAGGCCGTTTGCTATTGTTATAAGGGTTGCTCGCCTTTATACGGCTTGGCTTTGGTATCGCTTGTAATGGTCAATAGTATTCCTGCCATACCTGAATTCCAATTATTTAGAGATAGAAGCTTCGCCAGAAGCAAGCAAGATGAGGTTGCTCTGCTTCGTAGACAAGGCTCGTTCCGTACTTTACTTACGAGCTCGTGTAGTACTCACCCCTATCTCTAAAGGGGCTTATGCATTCCACTCACTGTCTACTAAATGAGAGTTAGAGCGAGCGAGCGAAGCCCTCAATTTAGTGGCTTCCCTCACCCTCCTCATTCATCTCCGCTTAAGCTTCCCCGATTTGTGGGATTAATTGATTGGATACCCGAGACCCATAATCTTTCCTAGGAACAGCTTCTATGATGATAGGCATAAAGGCATGATTAGTTCCACAAATCTCACTGCACTGACCATAGTAAACTCCTTATCGTTGTACCGAAATAGAGGTTTGATTTAAACGACTAGGTACAACATCACATTTGACAGCTAATGAAGGTACATCCCAACTATGAGGTACATCAGCAAATGTAACAATAAAATGTATATAACTTTTTGTTGGTACAACCACTCTATTGTCGACTTCTAATAAACCTGATTGACCCAATTCTGGATCATCTTCTGGAATCGTATAACTATCAAAAGTGAGTGACAATTCATCGAATTTGTTACAGTCCGAATACTCATAAGGTAGGGTCGATGCCCGCCTCCCCCCAAACTGTACTTGCAAGTTTCCCTGCAAAAGGCTCTCCATGCCTACTCTTAGAAAGAACACTATTTTTCTTTAGTTAGGTAGTTCTCCCGACCGTAAGACCCTTTATGAGTAATGTTAATCGAAGGTTGGGGAAAGTTTATTAGCAAGAGGGAACCATTTATCACCCATCCTTACGTACCCTATGTATTCGAGGGAAAGGCTGGAATCGAAAAAAACCAGGTTCCACACATATGAGACAGGCAGAAGGTATGGGACGAGTAGTTTCTTGAAGAGCGGATTCGATCCTATAGTCGTCTTCTTTGTTCGAAAAATCCACAGTAGAAAGGGATGCTAGTCGGCTCGGCAAAGTTGTAGCACAAAAAAAGAAGATCCAGAGTGATTCCTCACCTATTCTGTCAGGGGCCCAGTGGAACGCTCGAGTATAGATTCCCTATGCTCATATAAACGACCAGGGCCGGTCGGTCTGTAGATCTAAAAGGTTCCAGCCATAGGCCTGACCGGATATCGTTTGTCCACAAACAAAACAAAAACAAGGTTTGTTTTTAGTAGTAGTTCTTGAGACCTCGAATTCCCACGTTCGAGTGTGCATTATGCCAAGAGGTCCCACCACCAACTCTAGCTGAGAAGTTGAGTCACCCTTTTTTTTTTCTTTCAGAAATAGAATATAATAAAGAATGAGATAGTCTATATCCTGTATCGATCATAGGATCACTCTATGAGTAGGTCAATTCTCTGTGACCTCCCAGCATTCATGACATCCCTTGCTTCTTACAAGAACGGCTCCTTAGCGGAGGAGTAGAAGCGCTGGTCCCCTTCGGTCAACTTGCTTGTGCCAGGACCTCCGTCCCCGAAGTAAAGAAAGAGGAGCAGGAACAAGAGGTTGTCCTCTCCCGGCCCAGTAGTTCTGCAACTACTACCGTGGTTGTTGCCAACGGGGATCCCCTATTCCGAAAGGTTACTAGGCCGACCGTTAGGTCCAAAGTTGTATACCACTGCTATGGTTTCACTACTTCAGCGCCGTTATCGGACATTCCAGGTTGAGCATCTATTTCTCATATATCGTTCCACACCGAGAAGAGGCATGTGTACCTCCAGCAACAACAAGAATGGAACCATAGGCTCCTATGCTGAGAGCATTTCGGGTATAGGTCTAACCACCTCAACTCCCCATTTCTGGCATGCTACAGTTATTAAAGTCTATCGACGGTGGGAATGGGAGATTACCGGTAAGCCAGATGCTTCGTGAACCATATTCAACTTTAAGGCATTTCGTTGCACTTTAATAACCCTCGTGAAAAGGCGCACTCCGATACCATTGATGTCCAATAGATTTTATAGTAATGGCTGGATCTACTACTACCTCATCCATTGAGTATAACATAGCAAATGATGGTATAACAATGAACATAAGGATGATACTAGGAAATATGGTCCGAAGAATCTCGATAGTAGTTCCATGAACAATCCTTTGCGGGATTGGATATTTTTTATAGTGGAAATGCCATAAAACGCGACCCAAGATCCATGATACCCAAACCAAAATCAGAATAACGAAGAAAAAGACATCGTGATGTAAGTCTGTTATTCCTTGCATTATAGGTATTGCTGCGTCTTGAGATCCTAATTGCCATGGTTCCGCTCTATCACAAGGAGCAATTGTGAGGAACAACCATTCTAGAACAATCATTTGGTTTGGTTCATTCTTTGACTGCTCTGCTCCCCCCCAAAAAAAGAGAGACTTCATTTCTTCCACCTTCCCTGTACGAGTAGTGAAGAAGTATAGAGCACTTTAGTTGGTTGTTGACCAACGGAAAGCATGGGAGAAAAAAAGGAAGAATTTACGCAATTTCTTTTCTAAGAAAGAGATCTTAGTGATTGATGGCTCTTTCAATCCGCCGAAATGGAACGCTTTGGCGTGTACCAAAATGAAGAATTTGGGTCAGATTTATAAGCTTACGACCACTGAACAAACTTTGTTGACGAACATAGTTTATGCGCCACTAATGTAGCGGCTTGCCGAGCATTTGACAAACTCACACCATCCATTTCAAATAGGATTTGTCCCCTGCACACACGACTAATCCAACCCATAGGATTTCCCTTTCCTCTTGCCATTCTTACTTCTGTAGGTTTCTCGGTAATAGGGATATCTACGAGAACTCTTACTCATATCTTACCATTTCTTCACAATTGTCCGCTCATAGCATGATGGAAGTGTCCGATTATAGCACGACACGCTGCTTCAATGGCTCGATATGAAAGACGACTAGCTCTACAACTTTTAGTACCATATCTTCCAAAACCAAGTTGTGTACCGTACGGTTTGCAACCCCTACTACATCTTCCAAAACCAAGGTCTTCATTTCCATGTAGAAGCAAACTCTCCAAATTTATGACCAATCTTTCCTTCAGTAATCTTACAATGAACAATAGTTTTTCCATTGTAAATTCTTACGGAGCAATCAACTAATTCCGGTGAAATAGAAGATCTACGTGACCAAGTTTTCATGTTAAAAAGAGGATCTCTCTTATTCTTCATTCTCAAGAATAATGCATCAACAAAACTTCCCTTCCATATAGATCATCGTGGCATGAACTAATTTCTTCGCTTCGATTCCGCCCAAAAAGATAGCTCCTACTCATCCTCCTTCTCCTTTAGGATAGGATCCTTCTAGGTCCTTTTTACATAACACTCTCGGCCACCCAAGAGGATTGGCTATCTTCCTCTTTATACGCAATATCTTGAAAGGCAAAGAAAAACAGCGCACGGACAGGAAAGGACGACGTACTATGGTACTTTCTATTTTATTAATCTCCGCGAGCATAATTCTTCTTCGATATTCATATATTTTCTATATGGTTCAAACAAACATAAGAAATAACGGGTTCTTGATAGAGGGAAATCCACAGTTACATTCGGAATTTAAGTACATCTTAATCTCTTTTTGCCTTTATTCATTCATTAAAATGATAAATTTCCACTGGATTTATTGTTCTAAAAGCATAAGTCAGATTTTTTTAGAAAATACCTTTCTGGGTTGCTTTTTCTTTTCCAGCATTCGCCCATTCAGTAAACTTTTGCGCGGGTTCTGCTCCTGCGCTTCCTGACCTCAACGAGATTCCAGTAGGCCTTTCGCCTGCTGAAATAGCACAATTGCAACGGGAGATTGAGGAGAATGCCGCCCAGTGTGACAGGCTCTTGCAAGAAATCTGTGTGAAGGCAAGAGAAGTTGCCCATGATCAGGGAGGTGTGCAGGACGAACTCATGCTGGAAAAACTCGTCGACGCCGTCAAGAATCTTGCAGACGTGGATGAGTTGCCCGATGAGAAACGAATCCCCACTCTCATTGAGGTTAGGGGGAAATCGCTAAAAAAGGGCACTCGACCATTTGGATTTATATCAATCAAGAAATGAAAAGGTGGGGTGGTCAGGGGCTATGCTCAATTCTTTTTCTTTGATAGAATGAATGGAAAAGAAGTGCTTGTATTGTGGTTTTCATAGTTGAAAGAATTTGTTTTTCGAGAAAAGGACCTGTCAAGTCGGTCCGCTAACGCCTTATATTCCTATTTATAAGCCACAGCTTACTTCAACGTTTTCAATTTCCCATAGAGGAACTGCTTCATGTGGCTGTTAACTGGATTTTTGTTAAACTAACGGAGGAAGGAGGAGGGGAGTGGGGGACATAAAATGGATTTTTGTTAACACGGAACTGGAAGAAGTTCGGTTCCTCTTTGATGTTGTTAAGCCAAGAGTGCAAAGTGCATGCGCGAAATGAGAGCTAGAGGAATAGGGAGACAAGAGAATGACGGGTACTCCATCTACCAAAAGAAATGATTGAGATAGAGCGAAGAATCGAAAGGCAGGCTGCGAAGGCACTGACTCAAAGGTTGATATGGTTGGACCCAAAGGGAAAAGGAAATAGGCTAAGCAAGAGGATTTACCATCGACCATGAAAGACGAAGTGACTCACTAAGATCATTGCCCATAAGTGGCTGCGGGGACAGGAGCTATAAGAACTAAACCAAAAGAAAATGGCCATAGATGGTTAGCTTTCAGAATAAAAAAGGCACCTTATTAGCACGATAGGGGGATCCTTAGACAAGAAAAAAACATTAAACAAAACTTAAAAAATTCTTTCTTAGGAAGGAATGGAAAGATAGGAAGCTTGGGGAGCTAATGGAAAGAAATAGAAATAACATATATGCGATAGAAGTCAAATACAATTAAGTAACTAGGGGCAAGATACAGACTTTAGAGCATCAAGTCATAAACAAATCGGAGTGACTTCACTACCTGAAGAAAGAAAGCTGCTTCAGTAGGGTCGAAGAAGAGGTGTAAGATACCGAGGGGCCGAGGCTTCTTTATTGTAAGGCGTCTAGAAGCCCAATTTTTGTCATGTCTTATGGGCACACAAATGTTCACAAAGGGAAAGGCTCTCCATGGGCAGCGTCTTCTTCGGCTCAAAGCGAATAGGCTGGGAGTCTTGAAGCGACAGAGAATTCTTTAACTGTTTGATGTCGGCATCTTTTCCTTCTTCTAACTGTTCTCCTAACAGGGCAAGGTAATTGGCTAACCGGGAATTCATCTTCAGAGCTAATTCCTAAGGAGACAGGTTGAATGCATGGGCCTAGGTTAGCGTCTCGTCCTACAAATGATAGCCTTTGAAGGCCTCCCACGGGATGCGCTGTACGGTAGTAGTTTATGTTAGTTGCTTATCCGGTGCCTTCATTACGACTTTCGACCAAGCCATTATTGAAGAAACTCTTGTTTAGTCAGGACGTCATTCCCGTCCCTTGTGGTGCTTTTTCAACCCCTTACTTTGACATGGTAAATTTTATTTGGATTCGCTCCAATTCCAAGAGATACCGCATTATATGCATCACCAGTTCTAGGCGTATACTATGTTCCAGAGCCTTTAGTTTAGTTGCAGAGCTAGAAGCTACTATATATAGATAGTGCCCGATTTCTATATCCTGCCTGCGAATCGAAGCTCTTATCTCTCTAGCTCATGAATAAATCACCCCCCGGAAATGAATAGCCGGAATAGAATGAAGGAATGATTCAATCTTCCATCATTTCAGAGCAGACACCTCCCATTCTGCCTTTCTATCTATACTTCCCATCCCAACAAATTATGGAACAAGCAACGGCTTTCGTGCGAAAAAGTTTTTTTGCTGGATCTCGCTTGAACATTTCTGGGTTTGACCTTTCGTCCCTTAGTCTTACTATGTTCAACTAAGCCACTTCGTCCCTAGACTCGGATTTTCACGTCTTTCAAAACTTCAAAGGCACAATCCAGTCAAGGGTGGAATTGCGTTTTATCGCTGCCAAGCTTTCGGTAGCGAGAGCACGACCACTTATAACCGACTTACTTGATAATGCCTCCACCCTTTCTGACCTCTACCAACTTAGTGACAAATTGGATAACCCATCTAGTCCTCTATCGCATTGAATTGATGAATTCATTATGTTGTGTAAAACGAGTGAAGGTAGTGGTGCTCAAACACCAAGTGGGGCTTGGGAGCGAAATTGCTAGTTTTCTTTATATTCTCATTGAAGAAAAGCGAATTTACGAGGTTTCAAGAGCGTGGTTGCTAGACCCTCGGTAGTGTGGCGAAGCTGTGAACGAATGGGTTAGGCGAAAAAGGGGAGGCGGGGATCACCTCTAACAAGCGTATGCTTTTGAGTCTAGATTTTCGCTCTCGACTTTTGCCATGTAAGGAAAAATATTGTGGTTCGATTCCACAGCGTGCTTCTTTTATCCCATCAATCAACGCCTGCTGTACAGAAAGAAGAAAGAGGCTCGAGGTTCTAGTATATATAGTGAGTGAGAGTTCATAACATTACTTGGGATGGGAAAAAGTGGTTGATGCTAAAAAGATGGGGTATCATCAAGCCTTCACTTTTCCGATCGACCTCACCGACAGATGATCAAAGGCCTTAACTAGTAAAATATAAAGAAAGATCTTTAAGTCAATTAAATAAACTAGTCAATTTCTGGTCACTAAAAAGTGAACTACCTTTCTTCGACAGTCGGAAAGTCTCTTAGGCGGTCTGAGGATACCAGCTTCGGAACCATAGTCCAACTCAAGGCTAAGATTTACGATCATGCCGCTTTCTCGATCAACTAACCGAACTCTTAAAGACAAAGAAATGGACTGGTTCACAAAGGAGTCCGACACCGACCCGGATAGATGATGCCCTATCGCACTCCCTTCGATCCGCTATCAATCCGCTTGATCAAACAAATGAAAACAGTCAAGTGATGCTTCTCTTTTATTGTAATCTTTTAGCAGGGAGCTTGGGATGGGCCCAAGTAAATGCCAGCTAGTGTCCTATAGTGCGGGAAAGTATGAAATGCTCATTTGCTGGTTAAGTAGATCCTTTGTAAAGTGTATTCCTTCCTTGGCAGTACGAAATGTTTATATCTATAAGGAAGACTCGGGGCTCCCAAGTACATGATTGTTTAGGTGTGGGCTAAAAGTGCTTCCTTTAATGCCAGCCTGTATCTGAACCCCCTTTCCATATCTCGGAGAAGGTATGCAGGCAAGTCATCTGTGCTAATAAGTTCCTGCCTTTTTTTATAGGTAAGACATGGGGCAATAAGCCCACTTCACAAATTCCCGTCTTTCTGGATCGAAAGCTAAGCGTGCCAAACCATCTAAGCAAAGTCCTATTTGTCAAAGAAGAGAGCCAAGACAAGCTCAAGTCATCCGGGATAAGAGAAGGTCCTATCCTAATAAGTCGGGGTAGGACCGGTCGAATAAGCAGTAATTCATCTTTGCGTAGATGAAGAATGGGCTACTTCCTCACAGATTGAACACTTTAATACCAAGAAAGATCCTTCTGAAACATAAAATTTTACTACCTCAATAAATGCCCGCGAGCATTCAATAAATCTTCTCTTCCTCTATCTACCCCAGCCTTGGTTCGGTCGGTCATGGGGCTTCCCTCTGCCTAGAATTGAGAGAAGATATTTCGCTTTTACTCAGTACACAGATTCAGATTAGTCAAAATAGAACTATACAGATCAAGGTCCGGAAGGCAAGCAGCAAATCCAATCCTTTAAAAAGAGAACCTGAATCCCCTCTTTCTGCCCTACTTCATGCCAATCACTCTCCTCCCTTCCCCAAGATCCAACCAATTCTGATTCACTTTACCCAATAAAGGGCTATGCAAAATAGTGATTGCTGCTTCCACTACGCTAACTTCCTAACCCCTTACTCTTTTTCCTTTTACACCTGCCTTGTCAAAGTAGAAGATGTGGCATTAGTTCTAAAATACTTTCTTAAAGTGGCGAATCGGCTTCTCCTTAACAGGGCATTCTATGCATCTTCAACTAGCTTTCCCCCATCGCCTACTATCTAGCTGCAATCCTTCCCTTAACCCTAATCATTCTTAAGACATGGAATTGGATGTTTCTTACCCTAAAAGTCAATAATAGAAGACTGAGGAGGGATTTTTGGCAAAGCAAGAATGATTATCTCGCCTAAGGGTTGTAGCGGAAGAATTCCTCATCTGTGAGCTATTGGGGATCTATTCTCTGGAAGGAATGAAAGGACTGACTTTCCTTACCTAATAATATCTTAATCAATGATTTATGAATAAGAAATAGGAGTATCTAGCCGAGTGGCATTCAGTAGGCGGAGAAAAAGTCAAAAGCGAATATCTCTTTGCCCCCCTCTTCAGTCAATGCTCTGGCCTTCGTCTCTTTTGCCCTTTTAATTAGTTTTTTGCATGTGTAGGGGCACTCTTTTAACCTAATCGATAGTTTTTAGGATGAATCACACGTGGGAGAGATATGAAATCTCTGAGCATACTTAAATCCCTTACTTTGCCATTCTTTCTAGAATAGGATTTTGCTTAATATCATTTGGATGGAGTCAGATCCTTTCATGTCGGAGAGTCTTTGATGGGCTTTGAATTTGGATAGATCCAGTGGGCCTTCTTGCATGGACTTGGGATTGCTTACTGGCTTCACTGAGGATGGGATTACCTACCCGATGAGTCTGGCTAGGCTATTCGGCACCGTTGGTCTAGACTTTCTCAGGCCTATCGAGAAGTCTTAAGTTCCATCTACAGAAGGTCTAATTCTAAGCCGAAGCTTTATTTATTGCCCTATTCCCTTTCAAGACAAAAGTCACTAAGGAGGGGCCTAGGCAGACTGCAATTCGTCTGAGCTTAGTCTACTCTTCTGAGACGATTGGAGGCTGGGGAAAGGGCACTCTTGAAGAAGGGCCTGCCATACGTCTGGGTGAAGAAAGCTCCTTCTCTTATATGAGAGGCGCTATTGAATGAAAATGAAAGTCTTCAAGAAGTGAGAGAAGGAATCATAAAAGAAATAGCTTTCGATTAAAGACGCAGACAATGAGCAAAAGTCTGCTTTAATAAAGTAGTTTGGTGAACCTTAAGATAGGACATCGGGGCGAAGGTATAAAGGTACGGCAATGTAGCCTAGTCTGGTCTGAGGAGGAGTGGGAATGTGAAAGCTGCAGCAAAGGGATAGGACATTTACTAGTTTCTTGAGTGAGAAGCGGTTGTTGGTGAAAAAAGGAAGTTGAGTTCATGTTTGGAGCATATGGCATAAGCTAAAGATCTCGGGATGACTCTAAAAGCTAACGAGATGATTCTAGTTAAACCGGGCGTTCCTCAGAGCAAGGAAAGATCTTTCAAAAATAGAATCAAGGGAAAGCACTAGAACCGATGTAAGTAAGATCTGCTACAACTAGAAGTCGATCTGGTACCTTCCTCAAGGTACTCAACAACTAGAGTCATCTCCCTTTCTCCTTTTAGCTTTAGTCGGTTGAGTAGCTTATTGGAACGTTGTGAACTCATTCCTGCCTTTGCAATACCAGCGCATCTTGTGCCACAAAATTGGTTAAGCTCTACCTCTTCCCCACTATCAGAAGATTTCCTTGTGTGGAAGGTTGACTCTGAACTTCAGTCAATGGGAGGAATCACCTTATCTAAGGTTCTTTGTATGGCACTCTAAACTCTCTTTCTTACGCGAGACAGAAAGTGTAACTACTGAAGCTCTTTCAACTTGTCTTGTCGTTTGATAAGTATTGCGGTTAAGTCAGTTAACAAGATGAGAGTCAGAAAATAGAAATAAGAACTGTGAAGTGATTCTTGAATGCTTCTACTTATGTAGATGGGGTCCAGTACGCTACTATATATACTTAAAATTCCCAAGACAATATCGGGAGTACCCATCTTATGTGATACGTAACTAGATCTTCAAACTTTTTCCCGCTATACCCAACCAATTCTCAAGGACAAAAGGTATAGCATTACATTTTAATAGACAGATGAAAGCTAGGCCTCTACTCTTTCTTCATGAGGAATAAATGTCTTGTTATCATCTAGATCGACGTAAGGTGCGTAGCGGTGTAGAGTCCAACTAAGACTTCCATGAACAGTCTCATTGATCTTGATTGAGGAGTTTCTTACTGACCTCTAAACCTGCTCCCTCTGAGAATGGTTTTACCCCGCTCCTCAATCTTATTTTGTTTCCGATCCTGCTTCAGATTCTCTTTTCGTTGTGGAAACAAGCCCCTATTCATATCGGTTGAGTAGCCCAAGCTCCTTCAGTATTGTCCCCTCTCCTGTGAAAGAAAGCGGTTGATGCACCCAGCTACCCGAAGTAGAGCTTTCTTTGTCCCACCTTTCCTTTCTGACTTTCCTAGTTTAGATAGAGTATTGAGAATCATGTCAAAATACACCAAAACATGGGCCCAGGTTCTCCTTCTTCAAGAAAAGGTAGCTTAAAACAACCCGGTTCCAAACACAGCAAACAAGCAAGCAACTCCCCTTCCTTAGCGTACCTGTCTATTAAGGCATTCTTTCTTCTTGCGCATGTGTTATAGCTCATAGCTCTAAGCCCCAATTCCTTGGTGAAAAGAGTTGTCTCCTTTAAATCATCGAAAAAAGAAAAGAAGGAACCGCTCGAAAGGGACCACACAACAATGGATCATAACTGGAAAACATAACAACAATCTCTCCTAGCTGCAAAAGAATGGCTCCCAACTGAATATTTCTCTCGATCACTCTCTAACAGAAATCGATTTTCCCTTTCGCAAAAGGTAAACTTGGACTTCTTTCCTAAGCGGAGAATTGGACTACATGGACCTAAGCAACACGCCGATAGGGACAGCCTTTCACTGTTGGAACTTTGATTTAGATTGGTAGGATTCTATCTAATCTTTCCTAATTTATAAATTGCACTCAATCAACATAATTTCCACTCATTCCTTCTCGACCGCCTCTTTTCTAGTCACTTTTGATCAAATCTTTCTTGTGATTTCCTATTCTCTTATGAGAAATGGTTTTCTTCGTTTGAGCCGTTGTCACTCAATGCATTTAGGGGGCTGAGGATTTTCCCCCACGACCCCTTTTAAAGGTGAACCAGAAGAACAACAATGAACTCAAAGATAATGAAGGCGATTCGCAACTTGAACAAGGTACACGGGATCTTTCCTACCCTTTTCTATTTCGACTTCTTTGAAAGGTGATAGAGTAAGAAGCTAAACCGACTTGGTCTTAAATTAAAAGCTGCAAGAGCAATTAAGTAAGCTTTTCTTGGCAAGAACAATCTTGACTTTCTTTATACTTTATAATATAAGGCCCTTTAAACGATCGTAAATGGCCTGAAATGTAACGACCTATGAGAGAAGGGTTTTTAGAAAAGAAAGCGTACCAATACGGCAAACAAATTAAAAATAATAGCTCCTACATAAGTACAATAGAATTGAAATGTTGTCACTACAACGGACCACACAAATAACATCTTTCTAGCCGCCTAAAGGAAGTATTCAAAGATAAGATAACGCTATGCGCACACAAGCTAACTTCAGGTATGCAGTTAGTTCTCAAGCGATTCCTTCGGATCTTAGGTGCGACCTTAGAGTACTTGTTTTGGCAGCTACTCTCTTATAGTTATGTGTCCTTGTTTTTGAGTTCTAGTTCAAGGCAGGGCAGGATGAGACACACGGGGGTTGGGGGGAGCCTTCCCCCAGGGAAAACCTAATAAGACTCATTCTAATACTTTAGTTCAAGCTCCTACTTCGACGTAAGCCTATGGGTTATTTCGAAGCTTAGTAGCTAAAGCGTACTTGCGTGTTAAAGTGGAGGATTTGGGCTACTAAGTGGAACCAGACCATTCAACTTTCCATTTGCACTCTCCTAGGGTGCGATCGTAGGAAGCTCTATTAGCGAATGCAATTCCCCGCCTGATAAGACGTATGATGCCCTGCTGCTTGGCTTGGAATCAAACTAGCCTATCATGCCCTTTCTTCATTCCTCTTTGGACCCATATTCCTATGTTCTTCCAATGTTTACTATATTATTGGGATTCCTATTTACTGAACCATATCAAATAATCTACTTTCTTTCTGGTTTTTATACCCAGGTATAAAAGGATAGACAGTCTAAGAGAGTTCCAAGAAACAACATATACCTATCACGTTAGGAAGGTTTGGAACCCTCGATTCATCCGACTCAAGGAGAAAAATAGAACAAGATGGGGGGCTTGCCACCTCGTTCCCTTTTACCTATGCCATGATGCTCATGGGCAGCTTATCTCTAATTGGATTTCCTTATCTTTCTTATTCAAATTACTAGTAGATATTTGGGGAGAGTGGATAGGACAGGGTGGTGGATGACGTAAATGAATGGAAGGCCTATCTCGTGCTTTTGAGCGATTCTTCCCGCAAAAGGCAGATCTTTTTCTTTCCGTCCCAAATAGAATAATAGAATAGGGACTTAGATGTGACCAAGGTGCTTGCAAGCTTAGGGTTAGCAGGTTGTTGGCTGGGAGAGCTGGTAAAAGAATGAAACCTTCAAGAGACCATGGTTAACAAACCAGCTGAGGAAAAACAATCTCCCCCAGCCATACCGATCCTCCCTAGTTCAATCATAATCGAGAACTGCGGAGAGGTTCTAACCGGCCTAGCCTAACCAACCGCTACAAGCGGGCAGGAAATAGATGTGGTGGAGACTCAAGTCAAGGCGATGGATCACTATCACTATAGATAGATACTTTCCCTGGACTGTGTTCAATGCTACCTGATATGCCAACAAGGGCTTACTAAGAGATCTTGCATGCTTTATAGGGTCCTTCTTATGTCTTTCCATAAGCACAAGTATGAGTAGAGATGCTCTTCTGTCACGACACGGATTTTCCCCCAACATCGGGATCATGATGGCGCCTACTCGTGGTAGCTAGGCAAGCCACTTTATTCACACTATCCTATTTTTAGCAATATTTCATATTCAATTTAACTGCCATAACCATAACCTTAATTAAAGAAGTGCGGAAGACTTTATAAAAATAACAATAAGCAGTTTCAAGGTAAAATGATACTGAAATCCTCTACCCAAGATGTGGAGTCACCAACTCACGAACTAGTACATGAATGCTACACATAAAGGTCTGAAAGAAATATAACATAATCTGTTTGTCTCAGAACAAGGAGACTACAGGTAATAACATAATTAAAAGGAAGAGACGCCGGGCCTGCGGACGCCTGCAAGCTACCTCGGTCTCAAATATGGTCAACGCCCACTCAAAATATCTACTGCTGCTGTTCTGGATCGAAACTTGGACATGTGCAAAAATGCACAGAAGTGCAGTATCAGCACAACCGACCCCATGTGCTGGTAAGTTCCTCGCCTATCCCGGTGAAGTAGTGACAAGCCTAGGACAAGACACCCACATAAACATGTGCAGTTCTATATATATGTACACTACAAGATAACGAGAAATAACCAAGTAACAATGCAACAAGGAATATCACAGAAGAATTCAACAGTTATCAACAGTCATTAAATCAACAAGGAAAAATAAGTATAAGGAGAAACAAGTAATGTCAAGTCAATGAAATAGCAAATAAAGTGCACGGCATCACCCTTCGTGCTTTTACTCTCATCCTCACCAAATAAGCAAATAAAGTGCACGACATCACCCTTTGTGCTTTTACTCTCGTCCTTACATCCATGGGGCATGATCCTTCGTACATGGTTCAATAACAAGGCACGACATGATCCTTCGTGCATAATCATTAACATGGCACGGCATTAACCTTCGTGCATAATCAATAACAAAGCACGGCATTAACCTTCGTGCATAAACAATAAATCAAGGCACGGCATCACCCTTCGTGCATTATCACTCTTCCTCGCCCAAATAACAATCACAGTTAAGGGCAGAGAATGAAAAACAACAGATCATGAACCGTCCTGGCGAGGGACACAATAATCGACACAACAAAGTCCTGGCAAGGGAAATCAATATCTCACTTCACAACAAGTCCCGGCAAGGGAGAACAATAGCAATTCTACAACCCGGCAAGGGTTCAACAATTTATCTTCAAATGTAACTCGCAACAAGTATCAATAACGACTCACGGTCATGCAAGACGCCAGTGTATGGATACTCGTCACCACAGCCCATACACCGCACTCGATCACATAGCACATAGAACATAATCCTATTCCCTCAAGCTAGGATAGAACAAACACTTACCTCGAAAGCTTACGAACAATTCAATCCGTAGCAATACCTTTTCCTTCCGAATTTGGCTCCAATCCAATCGTATCTATACACAATTGATTTAATATCATCAATACTACTCTCATATGGCCAATTATAATTTTTACAACATTCTGCCCGGAATAGTAAATATCGACCCCGGGCCCACATAATCGAAACTCAAGTTTTGAGCCAAAATAAATTCACCCAATCATCCATGAGTTCAAATATACAATTTATTCTTAAGTTCGACCCCAAAACGAGGTCTAGATTGCAAATTCTTTGAAAACCCTTATTAAACTCAATTCACCAATTTTTCTACCCATTTACACATATTTAGGCTTAGGAATTCAAATAATATTGATGTAAAATGAAGAAAACGAGTCAAGAATCACTTACCCAAGAAGTTTGATGAAGAATTGCTCAAAAATCGCCTAAAGAGCTGTTTGGAGAAGACAGAGTTGAGAGAAATGGGATTTTATCCCGTCTGTTCTGTTTTTGCAGAACTTAAAATCACTGGGCAAATTCACTCTATGCGATCGTAGGGCCTGTGATGCAATCGCATAGAAGAAAATAAGGGGACAGCAAAATTACTCTATGCGATTGCGGAGGACCAATGCGATCGCATAGAAGGAAAAATGGGCGAGCTGAAATTACTCTATGCGATCGCAGGGATTTGTATGCGATCGCATAGAAGGAAATTCTGGGCCTCGAGTCTTACTCTATGCGATCGTGAAGGATATTGTGCGATCGCATCGGAGGAAAGTTGAAGTTATGCGATCGCATGGGCACTATTGCGATTGCATAGAAGCATTTTGGGACCCCTGATCTTTGCTCTATACGATCGCATCTATACCTATGCGATCGCATAGAAGAAAATCCCTGTGTAAAAATTGCAGAATTTCTGCTGCAGATTTCAAGTCCAAAACCATCCCGTCACCTATCCAAAACTCACCTGAGCCTTTGGGGATACAAACCAAATATGTACACTAACTCAAAAACATCATGCGAACTTGCTCGCGCAATCAAATCGCCAAAATAACATAAAATCAATGATTTGAGCCTTAAAACTCAAGAATTCTTTCAAAATTTCATAACTTCCAAAATTTCCAATTTAAGGCCGAAACACGTCAAACGACGTCCGTTTTTAACCAAACTTTACAGGAAGCGCTTAACCAATATATATGACTTGTACCGGGCGTCGGAACCAAAATACGAGCCCGATACCATTGATTTACAATCAAAATTCAGTTTCACTTCCCTTAAACATTTTCAGAAAACAATTTAACAAAAAAATTCTTTTACCTGGGTTCTAGACCTCGGATTTCAATTCCGGACATACGGCCAAGTTCCATATTTTTCCATGGATTTTCTAAGACCGTCATATCATCGGTCCAGGCCCGTTTACCAAAAATGTATACCAAAGTCAACTATATCAATATTAATATTATTTTTCTTCAAATTTCTCATAGAATTCATATATTCTATCACAAAATCTTTCTGTCTACATGCCCGGATCGCGCACGTAAATTGAGGCAACATAGAATGAGATTTTCAAGGACTCGGAAGTACGGAACAAGTGGGGAAAATAGGTGATGTCCCTTTGGGTCATCACATCCTCCACCTCTAAAACAACCGTTCGTCCTCGAATGTACAAGAGAAGGAAGTACCTGAGTCGGGGAACAAATGTGGGTAGTGGCTCCGCATATCAGACTCGGACTCCCAGGACGATGCCTCAGGAGGCTGACCTCTCCACTGAACACGCACAGAAGGATAACTCTTCGACCTCAACTGCCGAACCTGTCGGTCTAGAATGGCCACCGGCTCCTCCTCGTAAGATAGATCATTGTCCAATTGGACTGTACTGAAGTCTAACACCTGTGTGGGATTGCCGTGGTATCTCCGAAGCAGAAATACATGAAAAACGGGATGCACAGCTGATAAGCTAGGAGGCAGATCTAGTCTGTAAGCCACCCCTCCCACTCGGTCTAGAATCTCAAATGGGCCAATATACCTAGGGCTGAGCTTGCCCTTCTTCTCGAACCTCATCACGCCCTTCATAGGCGACACTCGGAGCAACACTCGCTCACCAACCATGAAATCTACATCTCGAACCTTACGATCTGCATAAGTCTTCTGCCTGGACTGAGCTGAATGCAATCTCTCCTGAATAGTCTTGACCTTATCCAAGGCCTCCTGAACTAAGTCTGTACCCAACAATCGAGCCTCTCCCGGCTCAAACCATCCGACAAGAGATCCACATCGCCTACCATACATGCCTCATACGGGGCCATATGAATGTTGGACTGGTAGATGTTATTGTAGGCAAACTCTGCTAATGACAGAAACTAGTCCCACGAGCCTCTGAAATCAATGACACAGGCTCGAAGCATATCCTCTAGAATCTGAATAGTCCTTTCGGACTGACCATCCGTCTGAGGATGAAAAGCGGTAATCAGCTGAACCTGGGTGTCTAACTCCTGCTGGACCGCTCTCCAAAATCGCGAGGTATACTGCGTACCCCGATCAGAGATAATAGATACTGGCACCCCATGAAGTCGAACAATCTCCCTAATGTAAATCTCTGCTAATCTATCCGATGAGTAGGAGACAGATACTAGAATGAAGTGTGCTGACTTGGTCAGCCTATCAACAATGACCCAAATAGCATCAAATTTCCTCCGAGTCAAAGGAAGTCTAGTAACAAAGTCCGTAGTGATCCGTTCCCATTTCCACTCGGGAATTTCAATCCTCTGGAATACACCACCAGGCCTCTGGTGCTCATATTTCACCTACTGACTATTTAGACACCGAGCGACATACGCAACAATATATTTCTTCATTCTGTGCCACCAATAGTGCTGCTGTAAGTCCTGGTACATCTTCGCGGCGCACGGGTGAACAGAATACCACGAACTGTGGGCCTCCACTAAGATCAACTCTCGAATCCCTTCGACATTGGGCACACAAACTCGACCCTGCAATTTCAATACCCCATCATCATCTAGATTTACCTCTGTGGTACCTCCCCGCCGTACTGTATCTCTCAAGTCACGCAAAATGAGGATCATCAAATTGCCTCTCACGGATACGCTCTAATAGAGAAGAACGAGCGACTGTGCATGCTAACACCCTGCTAGGCTTAGAAATGTCTAATCTCACGTACTAGTTGGGTAAGGCCTGGACATCTAGAGCAAATGGTCTCTGACTGACTGGAATGAATGCAAGACTACCCATGCTGGCAGACTTCCTACTCAAAGCATCGGCCACCACATTGGCCTTACTTGGGTGATATAGGATAGTAACATCATGCTCTTTCAGCAACTCTAACCATCTCCGCTGTCGTAGATTCAACTCCTTTTGCTTGAACAAGTACTGTAGGCTTTTGTGACCAATGTACACCTCACATGTCACACCATATAGGTAATGCATCCAGATCTTTAAGGCATGAACCACTGCTGGCAACTCAAGATTATGAACTGGATAATTTTTCTCATGTATTTTTAGCTGTCTCGAAGCATAAGCAATAACATTACCATCCTGCATCAATACCGCTCCAAGCCATGTACGAGATGCATCAGAGTAAACTATATAAGGCCCTACACCCGTAGGTAATATCAACACTGGTGCCGTAGTCAAGGCTGTCTTGAGCTTCTGAAAGCTTGCCTCACACTCATCTAACCATTGGAACTGGGCACCCTTCTGGGTCAACCTGGTAATCAGGGCTGCAATAGAAGAAAACCCCTATACAAATCGACGGTAGTAACCTACTAACACCAAGAAACTCCGGATCTCAGTCACTGAAGCTGGTCGACGCCAATTATGGACTGCCTCAATCTTCTTTGGGTCCACCTTAATACCTTCCACTGATACGATGTGGCCCAGAAATGCCACCGAACTCAACCAAAACTCACATTTCGAAAATTTGGCATATAGCTGATTATCCTTCAGAGTCTGAAGAACCACTCTGAGGTGCTGCTCGTGCTCTTCCTGGCTGCGGGAGTACACCAGGATGTCATCTATAAAGACTATCATGAACGGATCTAAGTAAGGCCTGAATACCCGATTCATCAACTCCATGAATGCTGCTGGGGCATTGGTCAACCCGAAGGACATGACCAAGAACTCATAATGCCCATATCTAGTGTGAAAGGTTGTCTTAGGAACATCAGCCGCCCTGATCTTCAGCTGATGGTAGCCTGACCTCAAGTCTATCTTTGAGAACACCCTCACTCCCTGGAGCTGGTCAAATAAATCATCAATCCTTGGCACTGGATACTTGTTCTTTATCGTCACTTTGTTCAATTGCCGGTAATCAATACACATCCACATCAAACCATCTTTTTTCTTCACAAACAACACAGGTGCTCCCTAGAGGGAACACTGGGCCTGATAAAGCCCTTCTCAAGAAGGTCTTGCAACTGATCTTTTAACTCTTTTAACTCTGGCAGGGCCATACGATATGGTGGAATAGAGATGGGGCTGAGTGGCCGGTGCTAGATCAATACAGAAATCAATATCCCTGTCGGGTGGCATGCCCGGCAGGTCTGAAAGAAAAACCTCAGGAAACTCCCGTACAATAGGGACTGATTCAATAGAAGGAACTTCTGCGCTGGAATCACGAACATAAGCCGGATAAGCTAGACACCCCTTCTCGACCATGCGTCGAGCCTTAACATAGGAAATAACAGTGCGAACGGAGTGGCTTGAGGTACCTTTCCACTCTAGTCGGGGTGATTCTGGCAAGGCCAAGGTCACGGTCTTAGCATGACAATCTAGAATAGCATGGTATGGGGACAACCAGTCCATCCCCAATATGAAATCAAAATCCACCATGTCCAAAAGCAACAAATCAACACGGGTCTCAAGACCCCCAAAGATAACTACGCACGAACGATGCACCCGGTCGACTACAATGGAGTCACCTACTGGTGTAGACACATAAACTGGAATATCCAGAGCATAGTTGAGCAAGGCCAAATAAGGTGCAAAGTAGGAAGACACATATGAATATGTAGACCTAGGGTCAAATAATATTGAAGCACCTCTGCCACACACAAGAATGGTACCTGTAATCACGGCATCTGATGCCTCTGCCTCTGGCCTGGCTGGTAAAGCATAGAATCGGGGATCTACACCTCCCCTCTGAGCTACGTCTCTAGGACGGCCATCAACTGGCTGACCTCTACCTCTGGCAGGATGGTCTCCACCTCTACGGTCTCGACCTCCACCTCTATAATCTCTACCCCTGCCTCTGGCTGGCTGGGCAGGCTGAGGGTCAGCTGGGGCCTGAATCATGGGACGAGGGCCCCGCTGCTGAGTGTTGCCCATCGCTCGAGGGCAGAACCTGACAAAATGACCTGGGTCACCACAACCGTAGCAACTCCTAGGCTGATGGGGCTGCTGGCCCTGACGACCTGAATGGCCTCCATGAACACTCCGAAGAGGCTAAGCATTAATAGGAGGCTGATCTGAATACTGCCCACGAAACCCACGATTACCTGGTCCACCCTGTGAAGCCTGGAGGGCTGACTGAAAAGGCCTAGAAGACTGGCCCCTATCAAAAGATTCCCAGCCTCCAGAAGAAGAACTACTAAACCTGCCTGAATGACGCGGCCTCTTGTCTGAAGAATAACCACCTCCCTGAGCAAGAGCCATCTCAACTCTACGTGTTACATTAGCTGCCTCTTGAAATGATATATCACTCCCCACTCTCATAGCCATCTGAAGTCTAATTAGCTGATTAAGCCCATCTATGAACATGCGGACCCTCTCCCGCTTTGTGGGGAGTATCACCACTGCATGATGTGCCGAATAAACAAAACTCATTTCATACTGAGTGACAGTCATAGTGCCCTGCTGGAGGCGCTAAAACTGCCTCCGAAGTGCATCCCGCTGAGTAACACGGAGAAACTTCTCCAAAAATAACTCTGCAAACTGATCCTATGATAAAGCCGGGGACCCTGCTGGTCGAATCAAACAATAATCCCTCCACCAAGTCTTGGAGGATCCTGAAAGCCTGAATGTACAGAAGTCAACTCCATTGGACTCCACTATCCCCATAGTCTTGAGAATCTCGTGGCAACTGAATAAGAAATCCTGAGGATCCTCTGATGTGGCACCGCTGAAGGTAGTGGTAAACAGCTTGGAGAACCGATCAATCCTCCAAAAAGAATCAGAAGTCATGACCGCTCCATCTCTGGCCTGAGCTGTGGTACCTGACTGAGTGGCCACAGCTAGCTGAACCACTGGTGCCTGAGGCTGAGGAGCTACTGGCTCCGGAGTACGAGCAATAGGAGTCTGGGCCCCTCCTCCAGCCAGAGAAGCGGCTGGTGCAACTAGTAATAAGCCTGCTCTGGCAATGCTGTCCATAAATCCCGCTATCCTGACCAAAGCCTCCCGAAGATCCGGGGTAAATAAAGCCTCTCCTAGGACCTAAGCTGGGCCCACTGGAGCCGCTGGGACTTGAAACTCCTCGCCAATCTCAATATGAGGCTCCACCTCTAGAGTAGATGCCGGGGGCTGAGCTCTTCCCCTACCACGGCCTCTGATACGGCCTCGGCCCCTGCCCCTCACGGGAGCTGCCTGGGGCTCAGGCTGCTGGTCAGCAGACGAAGAAGCGCGTGTCCTCACCATTTAAGAAAGGACAAAGTAGAAGTTCAATCGGTATTTGAGGAACAAGTCGCACGACAAGAAGGAACAAATGAGAGACTCATTCCTAACTCAATAGACTCTGGAGGACAAGTACAGACGTCTCCGTACCTACCTCTCAAACTCTACTAAGCTTGTTCGTGAGTGGTGAGACCTATGTAACATAGAGATCTGATACCAACTTGTCACAACCCAAATTTTCCCCCAACATCGGGATCGTGATGGCGCCTACTCGTGGTAGCTAGGCAAGCCACTTTATTCACACTATCCTGTTATTAGCAATATTTTATATTCAATTTAACAACCAAAACCATATCCTTAATTAAACAAGTGTGGAAGACTTTATAAAAATAGCAATAAGCAGTTTCAAGGTAAAATGATACTGAAATCCTCTACCCAAGACGTGGAGTCACCAACTCACGAACTACAACATAAATGCTACACATAAAGGTCTGAAAGAAATATAACATAGTTTGTTTGTCTCAGAACAAGGAGACTACAGCTAATAACATAAATAAAAGGAAGAGACGCCGGGCCTGCGGACGCGTGCAAGCTATCTCGGTCTCAAATATGGTCAACTCCCACGCAAAAGATCTACTGCTGCTGCTACGGATCGAAACTTAGACCTGTGCAAAAATGCACAGAAGTGCAGTATCAGCACAACCGACCCCATGTGCTAGTAAGTGCCTGGCCTATCCCGGCGAAGTAGTGACAAGCCTAGGACCAGACACCCACATAAACCTGTGCAGTTCTATATATATGTACACTACAAGATAACGAGAATTAACCAAGTAAAAATGCAACAAGGAATGTCACAGAAGAATTCAACAATTATCAACAGTCATTAAATCAACAAGGAAAAACAAGTATAAGGATAAACAAGTAATGTTAAGTCAATGAAATAGCAAATAAAGTGCACGGCATCACCCTACGTGCTTTTACTCTCATCCTCACATCCATGGTACGACATGATCCCTCATACATGGTTCAATAACAAGGCACGACATGATACTTCATGCATAATCAATAACATGGCACGACATTAACCTTCGTGCACAATCAATAACAAGGCACGACATTAACCTTCATTGATAAACAATAAATCAAGGCACGACATCACCCTTCGTGCATTATCACTCTTCCTCGCCGAAATAACAATCACAGTTAAGGGCAGAGAATGAAAAAAACCAAATCATGAACCGTCTCGGCAAGGGACACAATAATCGACACAACAAAGTCCCGGCAAGGGCAATCAATATCTCACTTCACAACAAGTCCCGGCAAGGGAGAACAATAGCAATTCTACAACCCGGTAAGGGTTCAACAATTTATCTTCAAATGTGTCTCATAACAAGTATTAATAACGACTCACGGTCATGCTAGACGCCAGTGTATGGATACTCATCACCACAGTCCATACACCGCACTCGATCACATAGAACGTAGCACATAATCCTATTCCCTCGAGCTAGGATAGAACAAACAGTTACCTCGAAAGTTTACGAACAATTCAATCCGTAGCAATGCCTTTTCCTTTCGAATTTGGCTCTAATCCAATCGTATCTATACACAATTGATTTAATATCATCAATACTACTCAACAAACTAATTCATATGGCCAATTATAATTTTTACAACATTCCGCCCGGAATAGTAAAAATCGACCCCGGGCCCACATAATCGAAACTCAAGTTTCGAGCCAAAATAAATTCACCCAATCATCCACGAGTTCAAATATACAATTTATTCTTAAGTTCGACCCCAAAACGAGGTCTAGATCGCAAATTCTTTGAAAACCCTTATTAAACTCAATTCACTAATTTTTCTACCCATTTACACATATTTAGGCTTACGAATTCAAATAATATTGATGGAAAATGAAGAAAACGAGTCAAGAATCACTTACCCAAGAAGTTTGATGAAGAATTGCTCAAAAATTGCCTAAAGAGCTGTTCGGAGAAGAGAGAGTTGAGAGAAATGGGATTTTATCCCATCTGTTCCGTTTTTGCAGAACTTAAAATCACTGGGCAAATTTACTCTATGCGATCGTAGGGCTTGTGATGCGGTTGCATAGAAGAAAATAATGGGACAGCAAAATTGCTCTATGCGATCGCGGAGGACCAATGCGATCGCATAGATGGAAAAAATGGGGGAGCTGAAATTACTCTATGCGATCGCAAGGATTTGTATGCGATCGCATAGAATGAAATTCTGGGCCTCAAGTCTTGTTCTATGCAATCGCGAAGGATACTGTGCGATCGCATAGGAGGGAAAGTTGAAGTTATGCGATCGCATAGGCACTATTGCGATCGCATAGAAGGATTTTGGGACCCCTGATCTTTGCTCTATGCGATCGCATATATACATATGCGATCGCATAGAAGAAAATCCCTGTGTAAAAATTGTAGAATTTCTGCTGCAGATTTCAAGTCCAAAACCATCCCGTCGCCTATCCGAAACTCACCCGA